>JAOEHV020310217.1:0-11656 GCA_025447995.2 Isaurus tuberculatus | reverse complement strand
AAAACCTATTATAAGAATCTTAAGAGTTATTTATAATTCTGCTTGAGGCCATAAAAAAACTGTTTTTGAATCTATTTATTTTGAACCGTGGCAAAGTGAACGTGCGTGCATGCCTAATAGTCTGAATAAACAAATTTATCAACGTGCAACGTTGGTCTAGGCGCTGATTTAAATTTGCACGTACATGACGCTTTGAAAAAAAACATTTCAATATCGGGACCTCTTACTTAACGGGGACGTAATTATATCAAGTCAGCTTCAATCTGATAATGAAAAAAAAATACTTCGTTCAAATCAAAGTGATTTAAAACGGGGGTTTCCACGTCAAAGTTGTATCGTTTACAGTCGATCCCCTCTAAGACGGACACCGTCGGGACTGGTTGCAACAGGTCGTCTTAGAGAGGTGTCCGTCTTATAGAGACTTGAGGTAACGTGACAAAAGTGCCGAACGTAATCGTTAACCTGAGCATATAGTCAATAAATACGCGTCTTTGTGAAAACAATGCAATGAAATTACGGACAAACGGGAACAAATTTATTAAGGACTAATGTTTCAAACTGGAACATGAAAACAATTGCCTTTTTACGGCACTAGCAGTATGTGACCTTTTAATGAACGTAACAAGGCTGACTTGATAAGATCAATTAAGACTTAGGACGTGCCGTCGCCCATGGTGCTAGGTCAATAAATTTGCATTTGTAAAATAATAATAATAATAATAATAATAATAATAATAATAATAATAATGATAATAATGTTTATTTCCAAAATAATAGCACAGCATAATCAGTGAATTGCAAATTTTGGTAACATATAATAAAAAAGATTACAACACTATATACATATTTACAGCTATAAAAACTACAATAAATGACAAAAATGTATGTATTATACACGCATATTACACTACAATGCACTTAAGTTAGTTTTACTGCTCATCGTTGGGAAAAAACTGTTCTTAAATCTTAAATCTAAATTGCTGTTAAAAAGCGTTATGTTTAATAAAAAAATACTTTTTATCTGTCCCTTTTGGTAGTTAAAAGTGTCCGTTGTCCTTTTTAGGGAGGTGTCCGTCTTATAGAGAGTTTAGTTACAGTAAAATGACTGGAAAGCGGCGGGACCAAGATTTGGTGTCCGTTTTAAGGATGTGTCAGTCTTATCTAGGTGTCCGTTGAGGGGTTCCACTGTACCAGCAATGAAAAGTAAGGTTGTTCGCCGCTAGCCTGTTGCTAGGGACAACTGCCACGCGAAAAAAGGCCTAGTGCAAAAATAGACAAGACATAAAACAGTTCTTGTTAAATGGTGCGGCATTTCGGAATTGCCAATCGAGTTACAACAAACAGGTATTATCAAAGATTTTTGAGAGCGATGCTCTAACATTTTTCCTTAATTCGTACGAGTAGAGTTGTCATGGAAAGATGGCATTTATATAGTTATACTTGTATGTATAGTGAAGGGTAAAGGGTAAAGGGGTCGTTTGCTAATCGCCCTCTCTCGCAGCCAGAGGCTGAGTTGCCAAGGACGCAGCTCAACGAGGTCGGACCGAAGAAGCTGTGCTGCTGTGTAGGCGCTCGGCCCTAGAGCACGATCCATACATGACCTCGGAGCACAGCACAACAGCCAGATTTAATCAGCTGGGAGTGGATTTTGATGAGGAAAATCACAGTAACCGGAGAAAAACCCTTGGACTCAGATTGAGATCGACAAATCTCAGCCCACATGCCGAGCCCAGGAATTGAACCCGTAGAGGTGGGAGGCACGAGTGATAACCACTACGTCAACCTGACTCCCCTACATCAAAATGACTTTGCTTTGCCATTAAAATCCTTTGAAGAAGTAATCAAATTAGATGTTGATTATTCTAAGTTAATCTAAGTATTGTTTATTTAGTTTGATTACCGGCTTTGTAGCGCAGGTCCAAGATGAGTGCAGTTCTTCCCTCCCAGCATTGGAGGAGGATTTGTACACGTGCGCCTCCTAGTTTGTATTCCACTTCCACAAGTTCGGCTACAGGGCCAACTGAATGGAGACCATTCGGTGTAGTTGCCATTCCTAGGACAATTTCGTATGTTACATTCCTTTTTATCAACTGCAGTTCCAAGATGAGAACAGTTTCTCCCTCCTGCATGAGGAGCTGGATTGTTACACTGCCTATAACGTAACTGATAACCTCCTCCACAAGAAATAGAACAAACACTAAACTCACTCCAGTTGCTATAGTTACCATCAATAGGACAGTCTCTTTCGTAGCAAAAATTTACATCAACGGCGACACCTATATGATCACAGTTATGCCCTCCGTGACGCGGACTTGGATTTGAACAATTTCTGTGTCTTGTTGTTGATCCGTTTCCACAAGTGACGCTACAAGGTTGAAAAATTGACCAAGATGTATAACCACCATCTACAGGGCAAGGTTGTAGATTACACATTTGTTTCTCAAGTGAGGCGCCCAACCTTAAGCAATTCTTACCTCCATAAAGAGGAGGTGGATTTGAGCATGATCTGTTCCTACTTTTAACTCCGCCACCGCAAGTCAAGCTACAAGACGTGAAGTTTGACCAGGAGGAGTAGTGACCATCTGTAGGACAAGGATGTGTGTTGCATGTAATAGTCTCTTGAGAGGGACCTGAACAGTTTAGGCCGCCTTGTTGGGGACGTGGATTATTACACGTACGTGTTCTGTTAGAAGTCCCACTGCCGCAGGAAACGGTGCATACACTGTAGTTACTCCAGGCCGAAAAACCTCCATCAACTACATAGTTAAGAAAGATGTCAATCTAATTGCAAGTATTCGGATAATATTTCACAAATCAGGGAAAATGCCATGCCGCTTTTTTCTGTGTCTAGCAGCACAACTGCTTGTTACATTTTCGAATATTTTTTTTTGCTTTTATAACCGCAAGATTGGCAATCTAACGTTAACAACTAAATGTGCTGGCAACGTGTTGATAGACTTGCACAGTTCATTTGAAATCTATATGGTCTTTTATTACAAAGCAATCATCATGTTCCCAGCACATTTAGCTGTTAGATTCCGATTGGAAACCCACGATTAAAGCATAAGTTTTTTATTAGGTTTAAATTATGTATGAAATTTTTAATGTAGAATTTTCGCTCAGGATGCGTTACTTACTTTAAAGTGTGTTGTTAGTTTGCTTGTTCAAATATTTAACAATGAAAGCGACAACACAGCCATGCACAGTTCATCTAACACTTACACGGTCTTTTAAGAACGTTGCTACTGCGTTTTAAAGGGAACTCCGGCTGTTGTCGACCCGTTCGAGTCAGTAGATACCTTGATTGTCTTTAAATTTTCCTCCGAGCTTTAAATAGGGATTTCAGCCAGCCTGTATCAGTTTCAGATCAATTTCTATTACCTGTTTTTCCTTGTGATTTTGTGAATACCACAATAATAATGATGCATTCACAAATACTCGAAGACAAGAATTTTTTTTTTTGTGGAGGGGGGGGGGAAGCGACGCCCCCCCCCTCCCAAAGCTATTCTTGGGGAGCAGCCTCCCCCTTCCTTCCCACCCCCCGTTCTCTGCCGCCGCCACTGGGAAGGTTTACAGGGTCAGCTCTTTATCAGAGCAAAATCACTTTAAAATTGTTCTGTTTTGACAAAGAATAAATGCTTGAAAAGTGATCTTTTTTACTGGACCACTAAGTATCCAAGTTCGTCCAAATTGTGTTGATTTTACCGGGGCGTCTTCAAGCCCCTGATCTTGATACTTTAGAAATCTCCTACGTTGCCAGCATAGTTAGCCCTGATGGTATATAGTGGTTAGAATGCCTGACAAGAAAGTAGTAAGACGTGGGAAGATACCATCTTTTCTTTTCGAATGAGTATTTTGGAAAGAAAATAAAGAAAAAAAATTAGTTTAACCTATATTACTCTTATTGAGATCATACCCAGTCTCTAAGTACCTGCTTTGGCTAAATATATTGATGAAATTTCCTCAATTGACAACGGCCGGTACCAAATAGCGATTTCATCTATCATCATATCCGGTGTATTATGCATTAACATGTGATCTGCCCCGACAGTCAACTTCCCACTGGTAGGTACGGCTGGAGCAATTGGAAATGTTGATCGCATCCTAGTTGCATTTAGTAAAGGTGTGCAGTTGAAGTACATATCACTTTGGTCAGCGGTTTTGTTCCAAACTAAAGAGAAATGCGTCCATTCAGATGCATTCCACTGAACAGTCAGCTGTCTGGTCCTGTTTGGACTGTTTACGTAAAAGCTTAATTCATTGTCTTTCAGGAGCAATGCAGTTCCAACAGAGAAGCTATGACGTGATGTCTGAATTATAGTATGGTATTTCTCCGAAGATTTTACTGTCTTTAGTTTTACCCAGAATGTTACTGTAAATCCTTCCTTACATATATCAGGATTACCAAGACACGTGCCTTTTACGTTCCTAAGCTTTATTCCACTGCCAGCCTTGTTTGTAATTTGAAGTCCTTTCTTGCTATAACCATCAACTTGTTCCACTGAGTAGACCTCCGACAATCTGTCTCCTTTAAAATCTTTCACCCGCCCTTCTAACAAAGTGTTTAGCGACCAATAATGGTTTGAGCTCCCATACCAGGGATCTGGAATATTGACTATATATAAAAGGAAATAAAATTGATACTTGGACTTCTGAAATTTTACATAAGATTGAGATTTATTTGTTATGAAATTTTTTGTGTACTAATGCTCATACCACAGATTGCAGTTTGGAAAACTAAGGTTTGTGTGATAATTTCTACTAAACCTTAAATGATCAGGATCTAAATACGGTCAACTGATTACTGAGTATCCCCAAAAGTTTTACTGAGTATCCCCAAATCAATTGCCGATATCTCGCTGCTTATGTATACTAAGAACTGCCAAAAAAATAATTGATAACTGAGAAGTGGGTACCCCCATGCAGAACATAACAAATTACATTATATCCTTAAAAAGTACAGATCAGGTTTGTCATAGAAACAGAGGCCCAGTTCAAACGTCAATCTTAACTTGTGCCAAACCTAATTATTAGGTTGGGGCGCATGTAGAGGTCGATGTATGAATCAATTAGGATCGATACTTTTGTATTTGGATCGACTCTGCTGTTCTATTTGACTGAGCTTGTAGAAACTCATTGTTTGGATGGATCCAAATAAATATTAAGTTCGGCACATGTAAAGGTTGTCTTAAGAACTGGGCCAAACTTGTAAAAACCAAATTTTTAACAAAATATCATTATATTTAAAGTGGAAAATTGAAACACACGTACGGATTAAACCAGATTTTAAACAAACAGGTCCAGATAATCTTCACTCTTTGTTTTTGTAAATAAAAAACACATATAAGGTCTTGGTGATAAAAATTTCCGGGAATCCTATACAACCGCCGCCTGGTTAGCCTAGTTGGCAAGGTGCCAGTCTATCGAGCGGGAGGCTCGGGTTCGATTCCCGGCCGGACCAACACTTAGAGTCTTAAAATAATTAAGGAGAAGGTGCTGCCTTTGCTCTAACATCTGCAAGTGGTTAGACTTTCGCGTCTTCTCGGATAAGGACGTTAAACCGTAGGCCTTCGGAGACCTTCTCGCATGGGTTGCCCGTTCAAGGCGTTCCGTCCACCTAAGAATGGTAAAATCCGTCAAATTTTAAAAAGGAATGGATTTCTCATTAAACTGAGCCAAAAAAGTTGTCAAGCTAAAGTAGTTCTTACCGAACATAACAAAATATTGAATATAAAGGATAACATAAAAGAATACGAGAGAATGCTTTGAATAGGAAATCAACAGAAAGTGCTGTGTCGTTCGTCATTGAAACCCGCGAAACATTATTAGTTACGTTACTCTTCATCGATTCAATATCACAATTGATGTTGGTTGTTGCAAACAACACTGCCGCTGCTAAGGTTAGCAAATTTTATTCACTCTCAGCAAATAAATATATTCTTGCGAAACAAGATCATCTTCTACACACAAGACTTCTTTATCAAACGTTCCGATGACTCAATATCAGAAAGAGTCTTCCTTCCGCCGGAGTGGATGCAAAGATGTGGAACACAACCCAGCTCATGTTAGAGAATTGCCTAAGACATGTTTCAAACAAGAAATAAAATGTCTAATATTTAAAAGCCTCAGTAAAAATACAGTGGCTGCCGTGCTGAAATAACCGAGGTTTATAACGCATAAGGTCGCCGTTTGTGTCATAATAGGTTCACGTGTATTTATGTTAGAGATAATTAAAATTCTGTTTTTTTCACTGTGGGCATTTCTCCAGTAATGTTTAAAATATACTGATGTGAGTCGCTGTTGTGGACTATTTATAACTGTCTACTGTTGAACCATGTATTCACTTGTAATATGAACCTAAAAAAAGCTCCAATGTGGAGATTGTTTTGAAGGAAAAGGCCTCCAAAAATAATAAAAATCTTAGCTCGCAAAATGTAAATGAGTTGGCTAATAACGTAATAACTAAAATAAAGTAACTCTAGGTGTTTCTTATTTGGATTACAGTTAACAGAAGTATAATTTGTATTATGGTTTTGTGAATTAACCAGACAGGTATTTAAACTAGTATGTTTTCATGAAGTTTTCAGATTAAGTTTTCGTAAGGTTTTCAAAGTTACGACAGATTTAAGATAAAATAAAATTTCAAAGTGTTTGACGAAATTTGACTGTAAAAGGCGGAACAACGTTAACTGATATAATTTTAAACTTAATGGAGTTATTCATGGGTAAAAATGACACATTAAATAATTTAATTTCAAATAATTTTTCGATAAAGCATCTTTTGTTTCCTTCTTATAAGGTTTTTAAAACCTTTTTCGATTTGTAAAATATTTTCTTAAATAAAATATTTTCGAAGGGTAGGAACTAGTTAATAATAGATTGAGCGGCTTGTTTGCCCTTAATTGTAACTAACACCGTTAACCCATTAAAAACTTACATTTCGTTAATTAGTATTCTGGACGCAAACTTCAAACATATATCTTAAAAATTAACAACATATTTATCTGGATTTTAAAAACTAAATATGAGATTAAATTCCTAAATGTATGATATTTGATGAAATTCCTAGATGTTTTCCTTACAAAAACTGCCCACCTGTGATAATATTAGCAGCATAAATGGTTATCTTCAGCGCGTTTTTCCGGATACTTTTACGTTGTAAGTGATTATCTCCTGTTCCTTTCATTTTTTATTAATAATGTAACGAAAAGAAAATAGTAGAAGATGGTAATCTAGCCTTAGCGCGATTGGTTCTGCTCGGCTTAAAAAAAAACGTTTTGTTCCGGGACTCGATCTTGAAAATAGTTGTATTTTAGCTAAACTTCCGGTACGTTACATAACTATGTTTCAAGCGTAACAGTTATGTTTCAACTGCAAAGTTACTATAGGAGTTTCGAATTTACATTCTTGCGTTTTAACTCATTCACTACGGTAACTCTTGAAAGGCCATTTATGACGCTTGAGGATACCCGTCGTATATTTGCACGTATCTATAAATTTTTTTTTTTATTTACCGAGTGAGTTTAATCGTTTTAGTTTTCCATTCTAGGTTCTATATATGTTAAAGCTACATATTGTAGGAACTACATATTTTAAAAAGGCATTTTAAGGCGTTGAAAAATTGTAATATTTTATTAAAAGGGCCGCTAGAGTTAAGCCCCGCTCAAAAGGTTTTAACAGTTGCTTCAACATCCATTCGATTTTATCGAACAGCAATGTTGAAACCGTTTGCCACCCCCTTTCAAACATGTTGAAACATGCTGAAACGAAGTCGAAAGGATGTCGAAAAAGTTTAAAAGGGTTTAAACTTTGCTTCAACATTCTTTCGACTTTTCTTTTGTTCTCGAAAATGTTGAAGGTTGTTCAGGCCGTTTGCGCGGGTCTTTCAACATTATGGAATAAGCGCATGCAAATGGCGTCGAAAACAGTACAGCCGGTCGGAGGTCGGAGCCAGCCTAGTAAGCCAGATACTGAATACCAGTCTTCTCGCACAGTTTTGTTCAAATAAAATCGAAACAAATGTTGAAAGCGTTTGCCCCACCCAGTGTTTAGCATCGTTCGACACTCGTGAACAGCGTTCGATAAAATTAAATAGATGTTGAAGAAAATGTCGAGACCGTTTGCACGGGGCATTATAAATACAATTATAAAAGTTCTTAGAATAGCACATCAGATATGAATAGTTATAAATCAGGTTTAATTCATTTGAGCAAAGTCAGCCGTACAGTTTCTCACAAATTATTAAAAATATTTAACTAGAAACAAAACGCTATTAGCTATTTAAATTTGGAAAGTAACCAAATCTTTAATCTATTTTATTTCATTTTTCTAGTTTTGTAAAAAACACTTTAATGATGGCAACTGCCTAACATTAATTGCTTCCGATTATTGCTTGGATTAAAAATAAAATGATACAAATCCATGTGATTAGTGGATAAAATGTGGTTTTAAAGAATCTATTTTGGGATAATCCCTGTTCACAAATGTTTTTTTTTTGTTTTACATAAAAACAAAGCAAAACACCTGCTAGTCAAATACGATATGAAACCAAAGGACAAGTTTGCCGTTTCAGTCTACGCAGGCGATAATTACAACAAAGATACTCTACTTTTGGTTTTTTATCTGTGAACTTAAGACAAAAATTTAAAACTTTATAAATCTAAGGAGTTTTTTCATGTCTTTTTTATTTTTCAATTATACCTCTCAAGTTAATTATTCTTAGTTGTAGGTTTGTTGATAAGGATAATATTACTTTTATCTATCTCTTGAATGTTTTTAAAGAAAATGGCATAACTTTGATGAAAGTCCCAAAATTTTATTTCGTGCGTAATCTAATTTAGAAAATGCATTTCACAAAGCTTCAACTCAATTCAACAAACACGCCCCTAAGAATTTCAGATGGTTTTTTATTATGAGCTCATTCATTCAAGTGTGCTAAAAGACATTTCTGAAATACGTTTAGGTCAATATTTTCGTCCAAGTGTTGAAATGCTTTCTCGTTAAAAGGCGAAGTAATTTGGCTCACATTAAATTATTTAAGTCAAAAAATGTGCAGAAAACTAGATCACTGAGTTTATTCATAGAGATATATACGTCCAAAGTTTTCCTTGCCGAATATTCTATTAGCGGGCAAACAGTTTACAATCCACTTCATAAAAACAAATAATAAAACATGGTTAAAACAAGTAGAAAAACTAAAATTTCAAATTATACCTGCCAGTTACAATTAGTTACTCCTGCTTGTTATTCAATAAATATTCTTTTCAAGTATTGCTCAAAATATTAAGGCACTTACCAACAGCAAGTTTTCCCGTTAGAAAGTTCTGAAATGAAAAAGGGAAGTGATTATTTATAACTGCGGGATAAAAACATTTGAGAGTTACAGATGGAGCTAATAATTACATTTTTGTGTTACCTCAGACAAAATCAGCGTCACAAAGTAAATCTTGAATGAATGCGACGCAATATCCAACATTCTTGCTCCAACTGATGTGGTTATCCAACACCGATTTTAAATGACCACGAATCGACACTGTTGTTGAGCGGTGTGCAACATGGCGGCTGGTTTGCTGGTTCTACAGTCTTTTGATTTAGTCAGAGTATGAGCACCTTTCCTGCCGTTGTATTATGAAAATTTAATAAGAAATATTACCACAACATTCACCGAAGGTTGTATTTAAGATTCAGTGTGCAATTACTTGTTAAAGTAGTTTGTAAAAACAGTTTGGAGCTTCCAGACATGATGATAAAAGAAAATTATCATTCATAATTCCTGAGCAACAACTGCGCCAGTAATAATTTATAGTTCTTTGCTAAGAGTAAGAACTCGACTGCGTATAGAGCAAACCGCAAATGGATTGTCGAAAGCAGAAACAGCTAAGGCAGGTGGAGTTTTCTGTCAAAATTTCATTATCACACCAAACTTCCACCAATGATGTTCTTTAAGTTTTTGTCTCTAGCAAAACTGTTACAAATAAGTTTTTTTTTTCTTTCCTTAAGATTCCACAGCAACTCAACAATATGTGTTTGCGACTGTTTTAGATACTAATGCTGTGAATTTTCCTCAGGTTTGTAAAAAAAATTATTGTTCAAAGTGAAAACAACGCTGATTTACAAGTTTTCTTTATGTTTTCACATCTGCTTCCTGGAGAGATAAAACTTAATCACAGTTACTCGAACACTGATAAACACGAAACTTGCAAATCGATTAACTATTGACTGCGGGTGAGGACACTCTTTGTTTACCATTCTGAAACTGTTTTTTTTTTTTGTTGTTGTTGCTGTTTTGAAAGGGATCTTTTGTAATATATATAGTATACCAATCGAGTCCTTTAAACACACAGTTTCAATCGATGTTTCTAAAACTAACAATATCTTTATCTTGTGATAAATGAAATCCTAAAAATTGCTATGGTATTATGCAAATGCAGAACAAATTTAGCTGTTTTTAAGTTTTTTACGCTTTAACGCGTAAAACATTCAAAGTTTAGATCAGTAGTAGCAATAACTTTAAATTTTATTGGGCAAGTGAATTTAATACTGCTTTGATTTTTGTTCAGATTCGTGTTTGAAGTCTCACTCTCCCAGGCTTTTAATTGCGAACTGAACTTTTTTAAAAAGCCCATCCGTACCATAATTAATACCCTTTTTGACAGATATCTACACGCACGGAAAGGAATAAATAAAACGCATTGCCGAGAGATGATCTAAAGCCTTTTTGCCACTAGGCGGAATTTTTTGCGCGGAGCGGGAATTTTTTTTTGTGCTTTACAATTAGACACGCTCTATTGAACAAAGACAAAAAAAATTTCTCCCCGTGCGGAAAATAACAGCCTCAAGAACCCTTAAGATGTAAATGTACTGAAATGTGTTGAGACCGAAGTGTTCAACCAATACAAGTAAAAAGAAGAAATTACACCTGATACGTCGAACTTCAATAAAGAGAAGAGTCAGAGTATATGAGAAGCAGAAGGAGAAAAAAAGAATGGACCAAAGTCAAACTTATGAGCTATTTTTCTATTCAAGTTGTATAAACTTAAATATTTTGCTAAATACGTTTCACCTGTTTTGGGTCAAGGCATTTCACGGATTTTCAGGGATGAATTTGTAAAAGAAAAACAGGCCGTAACCTCTCCATGCCAAAACTAGAATCCATGGAGTCGGCATAGAACGAAATAGCCAATGACCACACAAGAAAGGAAGGCGGCCTTTCCGGCGCAGTTCATAAAATCTTTAACAGTAAACAAGGTCCAAGGCTCGATCCTCGACTATGCCAAGATCTTTTCCTCCAAAACTGACTTACTTTTCAATCACGAGACTGGGAGCCAACCTGGCAATGGATCTGTGTACTGTCCAGGGTGAGACAAAGGCTTTCATACGCATAATGCAGCAGAAACCGGAGATAAGTGCCGGCCTTCCAGGACCACTGAGGAAGGAAAAGGATTTATCTATAGCTAACATCAGGACGGAATCAAAAGTTTCTCCGAACGAAAGTTTACAAGCTTCACTTGGATCAAAAGGGTTTCAGGTGATTGCCTGAAATCGTTTGTCTGGCTCGAGTTTACCTGAACCACATAACGATATTTAGTAAAATCATACTAGTGGGCTATCATGAATGCTGCATTCTGATTGGCTACGCTACTCATAGGCTATTAGT
>JAOEHV020310018.1:0-11657 GCA_025447995.2 Isaurus tuberculatus | reverse complement strand
GGGGGATTAGGCTAGTGATTTTATGGGGGGCCACGAACTCAAAAGGGGGGGGGGTCACGTTTTTTTCAAACGTTTCAGCTAACCTAGTGCGAAGAAGGCGTCCAATCAATCCACCAAAATGACGAAGATGTTTTTGAAACGGTAGTACAGTTTTCATAAGATGAAGAGGATCGTCAGATTTTGATTTCAACAGAGTATTTACGTATAATTCTGATGGTGAAGATGTTGAACTGTGATTGTAACGCTTTTATTTACAACCTCTTCTCCATTAGAACTTATCCAAATGCTGACTTATAAAATCAAATTCTAAATTTTCCTCATCATCTGATTGACTGAGCCACCATCTCTGAAACATCCTCGTCATTCTCGTGGATTGGTTTGACATCTTTGACTCATAATAAAAAACTGAGGTGAAGTAAAATACAAATGTTGTAGTTGTTTGCTATAGCCTTCAAAAATAAAGCTACAGTTATATAGATGGATAAAAGCAAAAACTTGAATGCACACAAAATACAGTTATAAATATAAATGACTAATTTCGCTAATAAATTTTTTGTGGAGAAGGGGGGGGGGGACACGTTTTTTTAATGGATCCAAAAGGGGGGGTTCAGAAAAAAGTCCTGAAGACAAATTGCTAATCTCCAGCCCCCCATCCCCCCATGCTCATAAAAAATGATACCTCCCTAAAGGATGTACAGTGCTTCTTTGAGCTCGAGATCATAAAGTGCTTGTGTTTCATTAAAAAGTACTCGGGAATTAAAAAATTGTGAAGCATTTCTAAAGAAGCATTGAAAAGGTTCCAAATATATAGCTATTCCTAAAATCATTTGTAGAATAACAATAAAGACAAAATTTATATAAATAGAGAAGTACTTTAACTAGGTAGATGGTATTCAGAGGGAAAACTGAGCATTAATGACAATAAAGCTCACACCGATAGCTACATAATTCACATTCTTGGTAATTCTCATTTTGTGCGAGATTTTATATATTTAAAGTATAAATGGATGAAAACTGGTCAATAAATTGAAGTTGAACGATGAAAACAGTGATATTTTGGTCATATCAGCTGGGTAACGCCATCAGCCGTGTTTCGACAGTATTGTTATTGATTCGAATAATGTAAAAAATCTTGAAACTAGTTTTGACGTCACTCTAACTATGGTAAAACAAATTACCACTAGTTGAAAAACTGGCTTTTTCACTACGGACCAGAAATGGAATCCTGGGTTTCGCAAATGCTGGCAATGTTTTTGGTCATCTAATTCAACCTCGAGTCTGATTGTACACTATACCGTGGTTAGGAGGCCAAATAAGACGGAAGACTGTTATCCATCGCTCGCTCGGACTCACTATTACTTATGATAGATTTAAGAGAAATGGTAGCCACCAATATTTGCTTTGCTTTATTTTTAGTTGCTCACAAGAATTCCAGTGGTAGCATGCTTGTGCAACCTTTGCTCGCGATCATCATTCAAACAACATCCCAAATTTTAATTTATTTGAAACCAATCTTTACTTACCTGGTCTTCAACTGAAGACTGTTGGTCCCAGTCTGAGTCTTCATCAGCTGCTTTATCTTCTCTTGTAGGTTCAGTAGCCGGTTCTGAGGTCATCTCAGGGTCAGGTCTTGACTCGTCTGCTGCTGCTATTAGGTCGTCCACAGACATTTCGTCTTCAGGTTTATCAAGAGGCTTGAGCAGTGAGCGTGTACGCGGCTTGGGTTTTGGTTTCGGTGTTTCCGTTGCTGCTGCAACAAGCTCATCGACTGACATTTCTTCCACGGGTTTTTCGGGTTGTTGCTGCTCCCTTTATTGAAAAAAAAAATAAAGAAAGTGTTCTAAATGATACATACACTTCAACTTTCCAAAGATCATCCCACGAGGATGAAATTCAAGTTCGATGTAATAGCGACCTGTAGGATGCCTCGCGGTAGGATCCCGCACTAGATGGTTGCAATGATATAACTGACATTTCTGTGTTTTTCAGCCGCCGTAACTTAGACTATTCAAAACCTGATTATTCGGATTTTTGAAAATGGAAATAAAAGATATGTTTGACACACTACGCCTTCTGTTGTACACTAATCTCTCCTTTTTGGGTTAAGGGGTAGATGGTTTTTTAGACAGGCAGGCTGAATTTAAACTTGATGATCTAGGTGGGAATGGGGCTTATTAGAGAGAGGACGTTTTTCTAGAGCGGGGTTCTTTAAAGCATTTACAATATATATTTTACAAACAAACAAAGTTTTGGAAGGCAAAAATAATTCTTTATTTAACCTGCTGCCCTATGGCTACAAAAGATCTCAAAACTAAGGAAAAGGATAGCTCACCTTTCTTTCTGTTCTTTTTTGTCTCTCTTGGGAAGAACCTCTGGTTTTCTATCTGATTTACGTTTCATCTCGACAGAAGCTGCCGAACCTTCTCCACCATCTTTTTTTGTGTCCTGTTCATCCTCTTTCTTCTCCGTTTTCGGTGTTGAGGCTGAAACAGGTGTTAAACGCTGCTCTTTATCGTCGAGCGATCTCCGTTTTTGTTCCGCTCGTACTGGGGTTGCAGTTGGAAGTTCTACATCCTCGCCAGGCACTTGCATCAAACGCTAAACGAGAAACACGATTTCATGAACAATGTAACTTTATCAAATTGTGGCACGCGGTTTATTCGTGATTTATTTATACATCAAAACATTAAACCAAAAACTAAGAGTTTAAGAACATAAGTTGCTTGTAGCAACTGCAAGTAGGATTCTTCCACTTTAGGATAAAATTGCAGGACCTTTAGGTAATTCAAGGTCGGGTATAAAGGGCTCAATAAAAAATCCCGTCAACAGGCAATGTTCGTTTAGAATGGCAACTTTACCGGATAAAACTGTCCATCATCGTTCATCTTGACAGGTCAACTCAAGTATCAGAACTATTATTTTTGTATGGTCTCTAATATACTGTCAAATTATCAAATGAATCATCAGTTTTATTCATGGCAAATTTAGGGGTAATGCCCGCTACCAATGTGGCCTAGTGCCAATATTAGTGGCTTCAAGTTTGATACAAGTACGTATGCACTACCTTACTTGCATTTATTAATGCCACATCCCACAAACACAACCCTTCACTCTTACTTAGTATCTTGTGTGGGAATCTGAGCCTGATTTTTAGCTATGCCATGCTGACGAGGCCCAAAAAGGCCGAAACAGCTGTCCATGGCTGCTAACAATCAGGCTCACTTTTTATTCATGGTAGATTTAGGGGTAATGCCCGCTACCAACGTGGCCTAGTGCCAATATTAGTGGCTTCAAGTTTGATACTAATACGTATGTACTACCTTACTTGCATCAAATGAATATTATTTATAATGAAGACCGTTCTGTCAAAACGGACACTATTTAACCCAGAAGTAAAATTCGATATCACTGCTTTTACTCTTCGTTGACAAAAATACATACAAAAATAAAACAGTTTAGGGAGCTTTTACATAAATTGTTTGCACGTGTAATTGTGATTTGTGGTTGTATTATGTCCTAAAATAAACACCGTTTTTCGCAATATTTTGACCGATCATGCAGAAACGAGGCATAGTCGAACTAAAGTTTAGTTGGCTCGACAAGATGACCGGTAACCTTCCGAAAATTATTTTGAGCCCGAGGTATATGATAACAATCGCTTCAAATCCGACACTAGTACCATGGGTGAAAAAAAATTTTCACAATATGAACATCATAAATTTCCTATGAACCTGGAATGTGTACACTGACTATTTATTATTTCTTTAGATATTCAAATTTCAAATCTTAGAACAAAAAATTTCCTGCGAGCGCCGCTCGCGTGCTTGCCTATTTTTTCCACCTTTGAATCCCTCTGTCAAGAAACTTTGATAAACTGTTTTTTTTTTTAACAAAAGAAAAAGGTACAATTTTTTAATCAAACATATTTTTAATTAAAAGTAAATGTCAGCAATGTTTAACAATAATTGGGAAGAGATAGGTTTCAAGAAACCTGGAGAAGGACAGCGGAGAGACAGAGCAATAAGATGGGATGGCCTAGCTGGAGGGCAGCGGAGGAAAATGCCAGGGACAGGCCAGGGTGGAGAGATCTGTGCCTCACCTAATACTCGTCAATGAGCGAAGAGGACAGGTAAGGTAAGATAGCCTTCAAGGGGGTTTCCCGGTCCCTAGGAGCAGGCCTTGAACGGAAAATCCCCAAATTCAAAGAATTACAAGTTCAGCAGGTGGCGTGCGAACCCTTTAGTTCCCGGTTATTAGCTCATTTAATAAAGGAAGATGAAATGGGTACGGGTGGTTAAGTGGGCTATAGTAGTGGGCAACTATATGCACGCGTTTATGGACATAAAAGCAAACAATCAGCAGTGCGTAAACACTATAATAAAGAACACTTAGGCGCAGACCCCCGATGAATTTTTTGGTTGTTTTAAAGTGCTCAAGAAACACAGAAACAAAGTTAATTCTTTGATAAATGAAATGCACATTAAGCAACGAAGACCGAATCTTAATGTACAATTAGGTTCTATTAGTGATAAGTCTTTCTTTAATACAAACTATTGTTTATTACAACGCCTTAAGTGAATTTCACTTTTTATGCATTGGAACTTGCATTTGTGAATTTCCTTTACAATGGCGTATGAGCTCTCCGAAACGGCGGAAAATTAAATCGTTAGCTTTTTTGTCTTAGGAAGATGAAATGAAGTGAAATAATGTGACAATAGGGTCTCGACCTGAAGTCTGTGGTGTTATTGTGAGCAAACCAATATACTTGAAGATTTATTATAGATATCTGATGTAAATCGTTGTCTCTTCCTGTATTTGAGTGGAGGAGACAAATCCAATCAACAGGATCAAACTCGAAGATCAACAAAAGCAGAATGCGTTTAACAGAACACGAACTCAACTAACTAGAAAACGTGGAAAATAACTAGCCGTACATGATAGGTTAAAACCGCTGACTTCATAATGGACACACGTGTAGAGGCTAGCATATTCTAAAGCAGAAAAAGCAATGAAAGAAGAAATGTTGTTGTTGCTGGCAGACCTTTTCGGTCTTCTTTCAGAAGGCAACAATTAAAAGTAAATAAGGTAGCTCATAAACCTCTTTGATTTTTATTATTCGTTGCTACGGGAAGTTCTATGCGATGGGGATGGGAGTAGATATACAGTCCTAAGCGACCCACCTGAGGTAAAGCTGACATAGGCTTGGCACTGCACGGCAGGTAAGTGTACCTCCACTTTAAGTGAACATCAACAGTACCATTCACCTCTCCGTTTACCTACATAAAATTATGTTTATTAGCGGCTGTGTTTGGGGTATCCATCACCATCATAATTCAGGGGTTTCATTAAGGGCCGGGCACCAGGCATATTGACCGGCTGGACACAACTTTGCCCGGCTGCTTTCAACAATTTAGAGAACATACTATATCAGTCCTAATGCCGTGACTATATCATGCCATTATCTTGAGTATAAATACAGTCTTCTCAAAAATAAACTGACTTATTTCCCCCTTAAAGGAACCACGATTTTCTCGGCTGTAGTACATGTTAAAATTTACGTTCACGTCGCTCAATGATGCATTGCGAAAACAAATGTTCTGCATGAAAGCCCACTTGAAATGTGTCAAAACTTTCCAGGGAGCATGCCCCCTGCCCCCCCTAGCTTTGCAAAGCTGTCATAGCTTAAACCCTCCTGATAAAATCCTTAATGAAACCCCTGATAATTGCCACTATCATATTTATTATCAAAATCATCATCATAATTACCATCAACATAATCAGCATCAAAATTGGTATAACATCATTGCCATAGTTACAATTAGCATCATAATCGTCATAATTATCATTAACATATTCAAAATTATAATTACAATCAATAACATCACCACCGCACCACTAAAATTATCACCAACATCAATACTATGATCAGCATCAATTCTTCACAACAACCATCAGCATAATCATCACCGCAAACTTCATCATCATAATTACGATCAGCTTTTTTCATCGCTTTTTGCTACTTTCTCTTATAGACACGCTGTTCAATTTTTCAAGATTTTTTAAAATTTCATTTAAAGCGGTTGCTTCTAAGCCTACGAAACGGAGTGTTGCACCATAGACAACGTCTCAGGTTCCTCACCTTTCTCACTTCAAAGGTTCCCTTGATCGCTTTATCATTAGCAAGGGCGATCAGCGGTATCTTTGCCTTCCCCATACAAGCAGTGGGCTCTGGATCCACGTCATCGAAAACGTAGACCTCAAGTACCTAAAATGTAACAAAACAAGCCTTTCCAAAAACATAAACAAATAACTCAAGATTAAAATGCGTTTTCTAACTAGTAATTTAGTCAATTCTAGGATGAAAGTCTTGATCATCGCCGCCAGATAATTTGGCTTAGACTCTAGTTTCTCTATTCATGGTGCATACCTCCAACAAAAGCTTGACCAAAAAATTGCTGTTTCACACAAAGTTCATCACACTTGCGATCAATTATTGATCAATTAATCATTGTACTGTTGTCGGATACATTATTGCAAATTGCTATTTCAGAACTGATCGATTTTTTTAAGCAATACGGACTTTATTTGCACATCGAATATCGTTTTTCAAAAATTTAGGAGCGGTGCAAAGCTGCACATGCGCCAAATAATGTTTCTGCAATCTATTGAAACTTTTAAAAGATATATGGATAGCTCTTTAACATCTTTTGAGGTATCTTCTTAAAACCGCATTTTAAGACCGAACCGTTTTATCCATCTGTCTGTTTGCCAAGTCTTCTCGAAATTTAAATTTAAATCTTATTTTGCGTTAATATGCCATAAGACTTTTGTAAAACAACAAACCATGGCAGAAAGAGTATTTAACAGATCGGACTCAGATTCTCAGGGAACTTTATTAAGCAAAGTTTAAAAAATACAGAACTTTGGTTTTCGGAAAACTCGATTAGAAATTGTAATAAAAAAAAATTCGCCTATATCGTATCCCTAAGTACGTGCGTCTTAGGAAGAGTAAAATTCAAGGCGTTTTCAAGGATTTTGAGGCCACGCATTAGAATATTCAAGAACCAATTGGTTGGATCGAAGGCATTAGAAGTCCTCAAAAAATCACAAAAAAACTGTTAAAATTGCACCTTTGGTGATTCTCGAACAACTTTTCTATATTAAGAACTTCATCAGATCAGCACTGCTTGTCTAACTTTCTGTACAATTATATTGTCAACAAATGCTCACTTATTTGATTCTAAAAGAAAATTTATTTGTTTTTATCATATGGCTAGATAGTTTCCTGCAATCTGACTGGCTTCTGGAAGGGCAAGATTTCCCTGTAATGACCGGTCATTTCATAATGGCCGGTCATTATGAGTGTTTTTTTTTTTTGAGTTTTTTGACATCTATTTTTGAAGAAATCATTTTTGCCTGTTTTCCGTGACGACTGCCGATTCGGCTGAGTCATCATCGGTTGAAGTGAGTGTGCGCGCGCAAGCGGATATGGAAATTAACTTCCAGTGTTTTTTTTTCGTTTTCTTCCGAAATAAGACTATAGGCCATATAATAAATAACTTATTAACCTCGCCCATTTGGTCATTACAGGGAAATCTCAGGCCTCGGTCTGAGATTTCCCTGTAATGACCTCACTCTCGGTTAATAAGAAGTATCTATTCAGTTTCTTTATTGCTTATTAAGGTCAATCTTATGAACACAAACAAGTTTAAGTCAAAATGAAATTGGTTATCACGTATCTTATATACTGGATTTAAGGATTTTGAAGCACTTTTCCATATATTTTTAAATTGTTAAAAGAACTTTCAAGGCCATGCAATTTTTCTTTCCGAATTTCAAGGTCTTTCGAGGTCAGTAAGAAACCTGGACTATGCCTCAACTTACATCTGCTCTCAAGTAATTGTCCAGCTCCTCGGTCATTGGTACTGGATAAAGTTTGACATCGTTAAACTCAGGTGAGTTGGAACTTGAAATTATTTCAGAGTCATGGTCACCAAAATCATAAAATTTGTACACAGTGTAGGGACTTGGCTGTACTCCTACGATAAAATGAGGTTAACAATTATTTTAGTTCCATAGCGCTTTAATCAATCATTCATTTATTATATTAATCAATCATTAAATGAAGGAACAAAGAAATGATTATGGTGATGATGACGACGATTATGATGATAATGACGTCAATGATGACGAGGAAGACGGTTATGATGATTATGGTGACGACGATTATGATGACGTGGACGACGATTATGATTATGATGAGGACGATTATGATGACGAGGACGACGATTATGATGATGATGACGACGATTATGATGATGATGACGACGATTACGATGAGGAGGACGATTATGATGATGACGACGATTATAATGACGAGGACGACGATTATGATAACGAGGACGACGATTATGATGATGACGACGATTATGATGAGGAGGACGACGATGATGATGATGGTGACGACGATTATGATGATGATGACGACGACGATTATGATGATGATGATGATGACGATTATAATGACAAGGACGATGATTATGATGATGATGGTGGTAATTATAATGAGATTGAAGGTTTAAGCGATGTTGGAATTCATGATAGTGGCTATGGCGGTAATGATAATTATGAAGACCTGGGTGATTGACCATGGTGGTCGTAGTGGTGATGATTAATATGATCATGATGGTGGTGATAGTGTTGGTGCTGGTGTTAATGATGGTGATGGTGACGATAATGATAACTATGATGAGAACGAAGATGTCGGCGATGATGAAGAAGATGATAGTGGCTGTGATAGCGATGATGATGATAATTGTGATAGTGTGGTAGATGATAGTTATGATCATGATGGTGGTGATACTGTTGGTGATAATGATCGGGATGATGGTGGTAGTAGTAGATCAATTAATGTGAAGAACCCAACGTTTGTGCAGGCTATGCTACTGATTAGAGCAACAAAATTTTCTTAGTTTCTCTTAACGTATAGAGGGTCTTTGGCAAATACAAGGCTAGCAAACCTTCTCTTCTTGGTTTCAAACCAGAGCACCTAATAACGTTGATCTCTAGTTCATTAATGTCTGATGGAGCTTTTTCGGGGATCTGTCCTGTGTCTTCCAGTTCTTTGTAAGCACTTGAGCTCATATAACCTAACGCTTTGGTCCGTTCCTAGGTAAATAGACAAATAACTTCTCAAACTCACTAATAATTCATCAAGTTAAAACAAAAGAAATCATAACCGTGACCATGGTTTGGAAATGTGATCTTAATTTGCATATAGTTTAACGATTTTATTTCTTTGTTATTCCTTAGTTTTAGTTTCGATTGAGAAGATATATCAAATACTCAAGACAGTGTTTTATCACATTTCAAGCTGCGCATCGTATTTTCGACTCTCTTCTCAGTGTTTGGAAATGAAAGTGATGAAACACTGTCTCTCGTGTTTGATATATTACGTAATGTAGCGTAACTTATAATAGCAATAATAAAAATAATGAAAGAAACAGCAGCAAAAATATCAACAACCACAGTCACAATTATAGCAACAACCATAAAAACAACTTCAACAAAAACAACAACTATATCAGAAACAATAACAACAACCGCAATAACAACAATAACAACTGTAACAACTGTAACAAAAAACAAAAACAGCAACAACTGCAACCATCACAACAGCTACAACAACAAAAACTTCCATAGTAACAACAACAGCAAGTAAGTATTTACCCTATATAATCTAATAGCTTGATCCATCGGAACCCTCAGTCGAACCCAGTACTCTAATATAGCAAATTCAATCCCCTGGCAAGGTGGGGCGGAACCTGTGAATGAGAAACAAAGCTTTCAATTGCTAGCGCGAAATCTTTCTATATTGTTGAGGTGCATAACCAGATATATTGACTGTGCAAAGTTCTTCCCCTTTAGTCAAGGTAAAATTCCAGGACTTTTCTAGGCAATTTCCACGTTTCTACCAATAAGATAGCAGGGTGTTTCCACGTTTCAAACAGAAAGAGGTAATAATAATAATAACAATAATATTAATATTAATAATAATAAACTTACACAGCGCACATTTCCTGTGCTCATAGCACTTTACAAACGACTGAATGTTACATAAAAAAATCTAAATTACAACTCACGATTTATATATATATATGTATATATAAATATTTACAATTATTATCTAAAACTATCTATAAACAGATTATATATAGAATAATACATAGGCGCGCGGAGATATGGAATTTATTTTCGAGTGTTCAAATTGAACACAAGAAAATAAATTCCATATCTCCAAGCGACTATGTATTATTCTGTTTATTGTATAAACATTTACCACGAGAACGCATTGCATAGTTTATCCTATGCCTGCGTCTACGGAAAATCTTCGGAAATCATCGGAACTATCCGATCGTTTTCGGAAATCCACGAAAAGCTTCGGAAATGTTTAAAAATGGTTTCTTATGCATTTATGGATTTCTGAAAATCTTATCTCTAATCTCGCCATATAATATAGTGCGACAGTGCAAATTAACATCGATGGGGAATCATTGGAACAGGTCGAGGATTTCCCATATCTGGGGAGCATTATCAGTACAGACAATAGCGCACAGAAATACATCAAGGCTAGGCTTCACATTTAGTAGACTAGCTTAAGAACATTTGGAAATCTAAGCTGTACGACCTTAAGACCAAAGTCCGTATCTACAGAGTAACGTTAAATCTGTATTACTGTATGGTACGGAGTACTGGAGAATTGTTAAGACTGACATGAACAAACTCAGTGCCTCTCATAACAGCTGCCTATGGAAGATCTGCAATATCTAATGGCCAAATAATATTACCAACGACAACCTGTACCAGAAAACTGGATGTACGAGCACTGATGCTGAGATAAAGAAGTGCCGGCTCAGATGGTTAGGCCACGTCCTGTGAATATCTTAAGATCTTATACTCAAGGTTGCCTCAAGATGGTAGCCTGTGCCACAGACGCTCTATTCCTCTGGAATAGACTATATCGACAGATGAAAGACCCTGGGCCGGCTGCCTCGCAGGCCACAAGATGGACAGCACCAGGAAAGAGAAAGCGTGGCAGACTTAAAACAACATGGAGGAAGACTGTCGAGATGGAACTGAAGGAATTAGGATTGACATGGGAGCAGGCGCGAGCTTTGGCGAAGGACAAGACCCGGTGGAGAAGAGACATTGTTGCGGCCCCATGCCCCACGGGGAGTTCAAGGGTTTAAAAGAGGGAGAAAGATGTGCAAGAAAATTACACACGTGTCTGGTCCGTTATCGCATATGTTTCCCGTTTGGTTTAAAATAGTTCGTCCCAGAATTCTTTTTTTTAAAAAATTAGAGCAAATAAAACTTCACTATTCTTTCTGGTTTTTAAGTACGAATAAGAACGTCAAAAGATCTTCATGTATCATCTCTCCTTGATAGTTTTTATTCCTTTGTATTTGTTTACAAAATGTAATTTAAAACAGTGGAGGATTCAAATATAAATTGTTAAGTCGGTGAATATATATGTACGGTATTTAAATAAAATGCTTCTCAAACTGAACTGAAATTAGTGTCAGCGGTGAGCGACCAAGATGGAGGCACAGTTTGAAGCTCCGTCCTAACTTCAACTTATTTTTCAACATACTATT
>JAOEHV020309919.1:0-11659 GCA_025447995.2 Isaurus tuberculatus | reverse complement strand
GAATGACGTCACAACCCAGTCCCCCCAAAACGCGGTCGTTAACCATCAAAAAGCGAGTTTCAAATGCTTATAAAAAATCGAGAATATGACCGATTTTGAAAATTCTTTTTTTAAACGACCTTATTTTCCAAACACTTTTAGTAAATGAAAAAAAAATATTTGGTGTTAGTAGCACTTTTTAAAAGGATATGTTTAAACTGATGCTCTAAAATAGTAGAGTATCTTTGACAGTAGTGTACACTCAGATTGCATTTGTAACTTTAATCTGTTTTTCTCTTTTTCAGTTATTCTAAATTCAACTGGAGATTCTTCATTGTTGCTTGAGCCAACTGATTTGAACAAACCATAAAAGACCTTAAAATAAAATGTTTAGCAAGGGATTTCTTGAGTTCCTCATTACAGCCCAGTTGATGATAATCATAGCTGCCATTGGAGGAAATTTGCTGGTTTGCTGTTCTGTTTTGATAAACAGGAATCTACGTATGTCACCGACCAGTCTTTTCATCTTTTCTTTGGCGGTCGCGGATATTCTCACTGCTAGTATCCCAATGTCCTTTGAAGTGGACATAATGCTGAAAGAAAACCTCTGGACTCATGGGGAGCCACTATGTACTATGTACACCACAATGTATCTTATATCAGCTCCAGCTTCTGTCCTCAATCTGATGGCAGTGTCCGTGGACAGATACCTTGCTCTTAGTAGACCGCTGAAATATAAGCACGGCAGGCTCATGACAATGAGAAAAGCTCTAATAATTATTTTTGTCATTTGGTTATATACAATTGTAACGGCTCTTCTTCCAGTTATGGGATGGAAATACGAAGATGGGGCCACTTTGCGTAACCAAACGTGTCTGTTTAACATTGCTTATGACTACTCGATTGCAAGCTCCTTCGTAAACTTTCTTTTTCCTTTGGTCATTACTTGTATTTTGAACGTGTTAATTTATAGAATATCGTCAACTCATACGAGGTGGCACAAAAACATGATGATTTTGTCAGATATCCGTAAAGAAACCTCGAAAGTTGTGCCACTTGGACACGAAACGAGACAAGATCACTCCAAGGCAAAGTCTTTTTGTTGCTCCATAAAGGGTCCCTCGAAGGTTTTCCTTCAAGATTCTAGTTTCACCAAGGAGAAAGGCGATGGTAACGAGAAAACAGTTAATCAGCTTTGGGAAACCAGGAAAATAAACAAGTTTGAGGCAAAAGAAGCTTTTGTGAAAGAAGACGAAAAACAGAAAGTTGAATACAACTATGCTGGCGAAACCATAGTCAACTCTTTCTTTACAAAAGAAAAGAAAAACCGAGAGGAGCCGTGCGTAATTGACCAAAATGATAAGGAACATACCATCAATGAAGATAAAAGTCAGTCTGATGCTGAAAGGGTAAAAGATAGTTATGATCAGGTTCGAAATGCTGAGGAAATTTCAAGCAGCGAATATAGTGGTCAGGAGGTTAACAGAACACAAAGCAATAGTTCTTGTGGAGAAACGAATAGTCACCCTGGAACATTGAAAAATCGCCTCGGTGACGGCGTTGGAAACGTAAAGGCGGCAAAAACAATCCTATTAATCGTTTCATGTTTTACAATATGCTGGCTTCCTCACACAATATTGAGCTTAGTGGGTTCGTTTTGTACGCATTGTAATCGCAAGGTGCCATATGAATTGTCTTTGTGCTTGTTACTTTTGGCTTACACTAATTCCTGCTGCAACCCGTTCATTTATGCTTTCCTACGGCGGGATTTCAGACAGACTTTCAAGCGAATCCTTAAGCTTGGAAGAAGATAATTTATTTTTTCACGACAGTTGACATTCTGTTGACAGGAAGACTTGACAAAGACAAAACAGGAGACAAGTTTTTCTAATGTGCATGTGTAATACAGCTATCAAGATGAAGCACAAAAAAAGGGGGGGAGGGCAGATGTGGAATATTTGATACAAGCCCGCGGTCAGAGGAGATGTGTGCGGTGTACATGCACCCCCCCCCTCCCACTTTTCCTTTCCCTTTGCAAACACAAACGCACAGGCCCAAAAGGTTTGCATACATAAAACAAAGTTAAAATGATAACTTTAAAAAAATATTTATAGTTTATATCCTATGTATACCTATCCGAACAAGTTTAATTCATCCGGGACTCAATATGGAAGTCTCTCTAGCAAGAAGGAATAAAATTAATATCTTTTGTAATACATTGTGTTTATGATTGCACTAAACATGAGTGGCAGATAAACTATGGTGTTTAACGTCAACCCAATTAAATTTGGTAATCACAAAATATTGTGATTTTAATCTGCTCGCCACTGACAAATCAAGGTTTTTTTGCTCAACCTCGTCCAATAATTGTTTATTAATTGTACAACGTTAATCGAATAACAGAAGATGGAAAGAATAAAAAATCAGAGCAGTATTCTGATTTCTGCGTCAAATTTACTCAGTTATGAGCTTTCTGCATTATTTTTAATAATATGTTTGCAGTTAATCAAGTAGACAAAGGGAGAATAGAGGGGGCTGAGTTAAGAATACTCATTATACATACCTTATAATAGTAAGATTTCTGCACTGAATCTATACTACTTAGATATGTACCTAATTGTGGCCTTGTCCTTCGCTAATGAAGGTAGAAACAAGTCACCAGGCCCGCGTCGGAAGCGGGGGGGCTGGGGGGTTGGGGGGCTGCAGCCTTCCCCCCTCCTCCCCCAATAATTTTTACATATGAAATTTCTCATTACGTAGTTTCGAGTTTTTAATTTAGTACGGGGCTGGTTGTCTACCCTTCACAGCTCACAGCCCCCTCCCCCCTCCCCCCACCCAACCCAAATTTTGTTCCGACGGACCTGATCACAGATGGATCAATTAAAGACATAGGATAGGTGGAGGGCAGGATAAAAAGTGAAAGCTTAAGCCAAAAAGGCAGTTATCCTTTGGAACACTTACATGTTTGTTTTATTGAAGTAGATAGGAAAGAAAGCCGTTGCTATACAAAAAAAAAATTAAAAGAAAAAAAACAAAGATATAGTATGTTATCTTAGCTCCTCAGTCCTGACTCTCGTTGCTGAATAAGTAGATTAGCTGTTATCCATATTGAAATCAAGCAATAACAATAGGTTGTATTAACAATCTGTTGGCGATGATAAGATTTTGAACGAGACAAGCAGAGAAAAAGAAAAGACTGCTACAATAAAATATTAGCAGAAGAGTGACGTCGTCTACCTATTGAAAGGCGAGCACATTTATCTGCCATCATATCATGCATAAATTGAATCAATTTTTCGACAATTTATTCTCATTTTTTTTGGAAGTTCGAGTGACTAACACATGACTAATACCATCTACAAAACAGTGATTGTAAGACAAACAGAGAGCTTTGTCTTTCGAGATCGAATCAACTAACTAAACAGGAGTAATTCTATTCCCAAGGGTGGACAGATAGTTCTAGATCTGATCGGGCTGGGATTAAATCTATTCATCTTCTTGTTCCCTTTGTAATGCAAACTCATTGATAAATATACAAAAGAAAAGGGCAAAAACCAAAGGGAGTGTTTTGCACAGTGTTTCGTTGAGAGTACCTCTTGTCGACGTGCGTGGTTTGTACTGAGTGAAAGATGGACGTTTGCTCCGCGTGTGAAGAGAGAATTTTTAAAAAGGATCTTTTTGTTGTCGGTGGCGCAAGTTATCACCGAAAATGTTTCACTTGTATTCAATGCGAGAGACCTCTAAAACCGCCCGAGTACATGCTCCGGGACGGAGAAAACATCTGTTTTGACTGCTACAACAAAAATGAAGTCAAGACCTGTGCAAAGTGTGGGGAAACAATACGCGGTAAGTAGAAAGTCAAAAGGTTTCTATTTCTCTTGGTTTAAGCGATACTTCTTCAGGGCGATCCTATATTGTTCTATTTTGAAGTTTAGGGCCCGATCTTTCAAAGGGCGATTTGCATTTGCCTAAGTTAAGCTTTTAATCAATGCTCGCGTTTCCTATCCTTATACCAAACTGAAATTTGAGTTGACATGTATGTTTAGCTTGAAAATCTGAACAGTGTAAAAGAAATTACTGCTTGAATTTTGGCTCTATAATGGAATAAAGTTAGCGAATCTTTGGATGGTTCAGCCCAGTACGGCTTTAAGTTTTCAACAAGATATAATTAATTAGAGCAATTAAAACTGTTTGTTCCGATGCCGATGGTTGCTTATTAGTCCAATTTTGTTAAACTCGCATAACTCCTCAGCGTAAATTTCGATAGTTTAGCCCTTGGTTCTAATGTATGAACACTTTAATCAGGTGATATTACATGTAATTTTCCCGAACTATATATAAATGAGGTGATATATAAGTAATCATTATCAGCTGTTGACACAAATGTTACTTGTATAACTGATTTAGTCCATTAGCAGTCTGTTAACTGGAATTCTATCAAAAGATTAAGAAAATTTTGATTATTGAATAATAGATTGTGTAATTTAATTTAGAGGGGCACGCAAAAACTTTTGTAGCAAGTTAAATTATAGATTCTTACACGCTCTAAAGCGGTCAGTCTATATATAATTGCTATATGAACCGGTGATTAATTAACGAGATAGCAGACCACACACAGTGAGAAGAGTGTAATTGTTGTTGATTGGTTACTGAGACTGATTCCCCTGAAATTTTTGCTGGTTTCTGAGGGGAGGATATTTACCCGATATCCGGTAAAAAAGGTTTTGAAACTCACCTCGGTTTTCAATAACCAAAAGAAATGAAACGATTCCCTTTAAAAAATCTCACATTGACACCCCATTTTAAAAAACGTTTGCCAATGAGATACCCCGTTCTATCTACAGATATCTAAAACTGGGACCCTGTACCTCCCCGTCCCTTCCCCCCTCCCGGGTTCAATATTCTCCGATGGTAATCATTCTTTGTTGTTACCAGGCTGCCCTGGCGTGAAAATTTAAGTTTTAATCAGTAATTGGTTTTTTTCCTACGTGAGAACTAACTTTCGCAGTCTATCGACACGTCAAAACAAATACAAACTTTTTCTATTGAAGCATCTTTACAAAGAATAGGATTGCTTAGCTCAGGTCAGGAATGTTTGCTTTTTAGAAATGACTGTGGCGCGAGTAAATTGCTGTGCACTAGCGCTGCGCATGAGTGACGTCACAAAAATTTAATTGGGCCCAATGCACCGAAATATCGTTCCACTTTATATAGCTTTACAAAACACATTCAGTGTACCTGGATGGAAAATTGTTAGAAAGAAAAACAATAAGTTTGTCTTAGTCTCGTGCCCAGGGGGGTACTCGAAGTATACATGACGGGGGGGGGGTCCAACGGAGCCTCATATTGCAAACCCAAAAAAATACACGAGCCTGAAATTTTAGACCCCAAAAAACACAAGACTTAAATACCTCAATACTGATTTATTCAATCAAACAAAACTTTTTAATGCGTGATTTTGCATGAATAGGCTAATGAAATTAGTATGTCCGCCGTTAATTTCTCTTCATCCTCCCTTCTGCTCAACATTTACAGACAGGTCCTCATTCTGACACTATATCAGCATACCTCTTTCATCAGATTGTTGACATTCGCTCGGAGATGTGACCAAAAAAATACGCGTATAGTTTAAGACCTAAAAAAATACGTGACCTATCTCTGACACAAAAAAATACAGAGCGTGTAAATTTTTAACCCAAAATATACGTCGGACCACCCCGTCACATATACTTCGAGTACACCCCTGGGGTCTTGTGGGGAGAATTTAAGGTGCTACTGTTAAATTTAAAATTACTTTTATTGATTTAGAAATATTTCTGGTACTTTAAAAGTATATTGAAGTAGAGTCTAATGTCTATCAGTGCTAGGAGTTACTCAGGGCGGAATAGAATCTGATTTTAGGCCAAGTACTTTAGTCGTGACTATGATAATTTTGGTTTGACAGTCACTCAGATCTGTCTGCCTCTTTGATCACAGACTCTCCGAGTTCATTGCCCTTATCCTGTTCGTTGTAATATAATGAATCAATATTTGGTGGTTATCGATCGATACAATGTTCAGGAGAGTGTTCCGTAGTTTCGTAGCTATAGGTTTTGGTCTTGCGCCCGAAAATCGTGGAATTGCCGGTCAAAAAATCTGGAACATTTGGCTGGAGTTTTTCTCTGCATCCTTATGTGCAGCTTTATATACAGGATCTGCTTCTAAAGCTATGGTAACTCTTTTTTTTCTTCGGCTTAAGTATAAAACAGCAATCATTTTCGAACAATGTTTTGGTGTGAGCCTCAATTTGAGAGAAATGGAAGCGGCGCTTTAGGACCTCTATGAATCAATTTTTTTTTTTGTACACCCAGATTCTCATAAAGTTCCACCCGTCATTAATTCCGCCTATATAGATCGATAACCGCTTCATCTTCCTCATTTAGCATAGCTGTTCTCACACTTAAAAGAAGAAACAAGTTTCATCTCACTCGTTGAAATAGGGACTCAGTTGTTACTGTTACTTTCGTCGCAAACGTCACCAGCAGCCAACTGGCTTCGTAGAAAAATTCACTACAACTTGCGCCAGAGATAGCTCTGATCACCGAGTTAAGTGTTTACATGAAAAAAAAAACGTGTTCAAATGTAACTCGGCCGGCCCAGCTCACATGTAAAAGCTAAGCTAAATCCTTTTTCGAGCCCAGTGGCCCATGGGGCCGGCGCTTATCTCCGGTTTCCATAGTGTTAAGCAGATGAGAGTCATTGACTTCCCCTGGACGGGACACTAATCCATCGCAGGTTAGCTCCCAGCCGAAGCTGGTACTCATTTACCGACCTCGTAAGGATGGAAAGCTGAGTAAGCTTTGGCGGAAAAGAAGGTCACACAAATGTTCACGTTTCGGCAGAGCCGAAGAATCGAACCTGGGACCTTGTGGTTGGAAGGCAGAGATCTTACCAACTGTGCCAACCACGCCGCCATTCACATGTAAAAGCAACGTCGAAATTCAATAACAGCCAGGCACGCTTTAGCTGGTTTAAAAGCAAAGATAATTCTCCTAGCAGGTTTTCTTTCTCCATGTAAACAGGGCTTTGATTTTAAACGTTGACTATCTTCGCTGTTCAACCCAACCAGGTTTGTCTGTCAAGAAAAAAGGGGAGCCGTTTGAATTCCACTCCAAGTGTATTGAGTGCAGTCTTTGCTCCTCTCCACTTGACTCTCAATACGAAGCGGGAAACGTGTGTTTCAGCTGCTACAAGCGTAAACTGTGTCCCGTTTGGAACAGCAACGCCCAGCTCATATCCGAGGACCTGTAAGTTAAAGAGCAAAACCGCCGCCCAAGGGAAAAGACCGTGATTTGTGTTCTAAAACTGTTTTTGTACCGCACAACGCACAACCTTTGTAAATTAAACGTCACTGGATATCTTTTATGATTAAAGTGTACTGTAAATGTCAATAAAGCTCCTGTTGATTTGACAACACATGTTGAAACAGATGATGGAAAATCAGCCTTCAATGGTTTAAACAAGCCATTGTAAATAAACTTGATAAATAACGATAACGTGAATTATTTTGAAAAGAAAGTTGAGATATAAAAACTCCACTATTACATCACTATCATCATCTCAGCCACAATCATCATTATGATCATTATATCATCATGGCCTCACTGAACCAATTATCACACCTTGTAATTACATACCTCTAAACTAAGGACGTCTGACTTAGACAAATCCTCATGGATTTTTTTGGACGCCTAATATCCCTACCCTCGGTAAAAAATGCTCTATATCTTTTAAATGAGCGCCGCCCCGAAGAAGCGCCGCGTGTGCAATGTAAAAATTTTAATAAGCGTCGTGGCGCTTTTTCGATCAGGTACGGTCTGTTAGGTTTTGATTTTACTTTGATAAATAAAACAACCGAAAGCAGCCGCATTCCTAAAATGCGGTCTGTGGTCCTTTGTTCTTCAGTCTGTCAAATTAATTCTAAACGGAAACATTTGCTCTACAGACCTTTTTTTATCACATGACAATTGCCCCTAGCAAAAAGCCACTGAAGGGCAACAAGGTTGTGATTGATTGACAACCATTCGAAAATTGGCGTAGAAAAACAAATACTATTGCAGACCTGCGAACCTTAGCAACTGATATATAGGGAGAATTCTTATTTAAGGAAAAATTTGGCGGGAAAAATGCCTTTTTGGAAGGTGAAAACCGGTCTCTGCAACGGATTTAGGGTGGTTTTATGGAATGGCCCTTTTCAGTAAGCAGTTGCATTAGTGCCCAGTTCAAATGTCTGGCTGTTTAATAAAAGAACTCTAATTATGTTACAGAACATGGGTCAAAGGCTTCTATATTCTCAGAGCTGCACGCATTTTTAGCCTGCGTCAAAATGGAATTGTCTCAAATAGTCAAATACTCTAGAGTCTCCAAAACCCCACTCTCGTAGACTCGCACCGGCAAGGGTAACTATTAATATTTCTCGATAAAAATCAAGATTGACAACAAATAGGGAGAAACCAGGATACATGCCAGCTGCCGGGAGAAACTTTTCACCACCGTGCGGACCGGGAGATCACAGGTCTATCCGGGAGACTACCAGCCATGTCGGGAGAGTCAGCAGGTCTACTACTGTGATTTTTTCGTCGTGCTTTTATTTTTACTTCTTAATTCTTTTGCTACTTCATTGACGTTACATTTAATATTCAAAAGGTATTCTGGGAGACTATTGTTGTCAATCAGTGTTTAATAGATTTTTTTTTTAAAACGTTGGTTTCCCCGGACCGAATTATCTGGAATACTGCGGAAGTTTTCAAAGGGATAAAAATTCATGTCAAAAAAACTACGCAAATTCTCGGATTTTTGCGTTAATTTTTTATGGTTCAATTACAGGTTAACTTCACCAGCCACCGACTTTTTTCTGTGGTCATTCTGAGAAAATTGATACATGATTTAAATTGTTTTTTTTTTTTTGTATTTTAAAATGAATTAATTTATATTGTGGTTTATATAACATGAGCGACAGAATTAGAAGAAAGTCGGGCTGAATTTAATAATACACTCTTTTTTTATGAAATCGTTTAATTTTTGGACCGAGGCTTATTAAATGTTTTAAAATATTTTCTAGGTTTCAGCCTCAAATGTTCTTAAAATGTTCTCAAATACAAAACTATTGCTTATAATTATATATCATTTTCATGAAAACACTTTGTTCTGCTCATCATGCGTTGCCCTTAGAATTCAGGGTTTTATAGAACTATGATTTATTTTGTTCAATACTAGAATGTTTATAATTCACTGTGCTGGTACGGTGCAGAGTTTGTGAAACAGAATCGAGTCCTTGTCTGTTCAAATGCTTATTGAACATGCAAAATAAAGAACATTAAAACACATTAGCCAAATCACAAATTATTTTCTACGGTCAATCTAGTTTTGCGCAATATTAAAAATATTTTCTTCATCCCTATGTTCTTGGCATGTTTTTAAATTTTGGGCAATTTTCAGTTTGACGTTCTTATAAAAATTATCTTATACAAAAAAGAGTGTAAAACTTTTAAAAATGTTTTGAAATATTTACTTTTATTGTTACAATAGATTCGCAACACTGAATTTACATTGTTAGGAAACTGGAACGCGGTTGAAAAAGGCTAATTATAAACGTTGCGATGATTAGAAAATATTTTTATTGGCTCAATTTACTGCCTCAGTAAATAAAATATTAACTTAATCTACTCAAAAAATTGATCTTGGTCCTTTCATTCGAATCTTTTTTTAATTTCCTTGAACATACAGCTGGAAGAGTTGGCGTTCAACAAATAATTCTGCTTCATTTGCATTTGTAAAAAAATAACTATTTCAAATATTTACATTTGTAAAGGCTTTCAAGTTGGTGTGCGCATATAAATGAACCCGGGGACAATCGGTGCATAGCAGTTCAGTACAGTTTGTTGACGAGTGAGAGCCGAGATTTAAAACTTTTCAGCCATGCCTACCTGCTCTAAGTGTGGCGAATGGATCTCAAATCAAGCTATAAGGGTTGGAGAAACCGCTTTTCATAGAGACTGTTTTACTTGTGCTGTATGCGGCAATGGGATCGTTGGCGAGTTTATGATTCGAGATGGGCAGAGCATTTGCTTGCATTGTTATAAAGACCACAATCCCGCCATGGTAAACGGTCACCAGCGAACGAAAGTATGCTCCAAGTGCGGCGGACTCATTCATGGTAAGTAAGGATGTCATTTACAGATTAAAATGAAATTTTAGAGATTTTGAAGTAGTGAAGACTTGATACGGCTCATTTACAACTGGTGTAGAGTTTATCAGGCCCCGTGATTCAATAGTTAGACATTATCGCTGGTACAAATTGGGCAAAGGCGTGCAGTATGAACGTCAATTTGACAGCATAAATAGAGAGAAGGTCGTTTGCATTCACAAGAAAATTTGACGTTTTTTCAAAAAGGTGATATTCTCTCTTAGGCAAAGTGGTAGACTTCTTACGCCAAATCATTCTTTTGTTCGTTATCTGTATTCAAATTACGATTATGTATTAATCGTGTTAATTAAGGTCCATTTCTAAGCATTTTTTTAAAAAACGATTGCTTTGAAATGACACATTATTTCTTTAAGTCAGTTTTAGATATCAATTTGTAGCGTTTACGAGAATTGACACAAAAACTACTAAATCGCTCAGTCGAAAACTAAGCCACGTTTACCACAAACAAAACAATTGCGCATGGTTGGTAGCCAAACTGTTTTTCCTAAGTCTCAAATTCAATAGACTCATTAACTGTTAAAATACAATCGTGTTTTTTAAGACTTGGCTATTTGAATTTGTTTGTAGTAATGCTTAGACAAGCTTTGTCAAATGTAAGATTTAAAATCTACAAAAAGAGGAAATTTCAAAGCCCGGATAATTATTAGTTTAACAATGCAGGTCGCAAGAAACTTTTGACGCAAAGATCAAAGTTTTCGTTTCAATTTGTTTATTGTTTTTTTAAAATAAATTGGAGAAAAAACAAAGGAATTGCAACATCTTTCAAAATCTGAACGGGCATGTAAACGCTGTTCACCTTTTTTGGTCTTATCTCTTCTTCGAACACTTACATCGAAACAAAAAAAATTCTTTTTAAAATACAGTGCAATTGGGTTTCAGTGTACATTTTCCTCAATATCCTGTATCATACATAACTTAGAGTACGAGTCTGACCAAGGCAAAATTTCCGAACTACCACATTTGTTAATAAACATGCATATAACATACAGCCCACGTTCTGATTTATTTAATTATTTATTTATTTATTTATTCATTCATTCATTCATTCATTCATTCATTCATTCATTCATTCATTTATTTATTTATTTATTTACTTACTTATTTATTTATTTATTTATTTATTTATTTATTTATTTATTTTATTTTTTTATTATTTTATTTATTTATTTATTTATTTATTTATTTATTTATTTTTATTTATTTTTTATTTATTTTTATTTATTTATTTTTATTTATTTATTTATTAATTTATTAATTAATTAATTTATTTATTTTATTTTATTTTATTTTATTTATTTTTTTATTTATTTTTTTATTAATTTTTTTATTTATTTATTTTTATTTATTTATTTATTTATTTATTTTTTATTTATTTATTTATTTATTTATTTATTTATTTATTTATTTATTTATTTATTTATTTATTTATTTATT
>JAOEHV020309701.1:0-11662 GCA_025447995.2 Isaurus tuberculatus | reverse complement strand
ATTGTACGATTTGGCCTTGTGTATTGATAATAATAATAATCACATGACATTTGTCGAGCATATAGTTTATTTGTAACTCGGGCCACAAATAAACTATATGCCCTCCGAACGTCATGTGATTGTCCTATTAGTTACTGGAATATTTAAAATCATTAAAAAACACGACATTGTGACTGAAACCTCCCGTCTTCTTCAGGCAATTGAAGATTTGTGTGATGTCTGCATTTAAGTCAACTGAGGGAGGAATACCTGACAGGACTTGGTCCCAAATATGGGACAGTTGGAAGCAGGACCTGCTATTTCTGTTCAGGGAGGGCATCTCAACATGTTCCCAGATGCATGGCTTCTTTTATTCCCCTCTTTTACCACCTGTTCCTCGTTGTCTAGGATGAATGTATCTTCCATACCAAGGGATCAACCCGTATCCATTTTGTGGTTAAAAACTGCTGAATTCTGAGCTTGGATGATGTTGTGCTTTTTGTGTTGTTTAAGTCTGGCATTTAGTGACTGTTTAGTTTCTTCCACATAAGTTGCATTACAGTCTCTGTTTCCACACGTTATCCCATACACTGCATTAGATCTTTTTTCTTTTGGTGTTTTGTCTTTCAAGTGGACTAATTTTCTCTTAAAGTATTAAGGAACTTGAATTACATGGTTATAGTAAGGAATCTGAGAGCTGATTTTATTCTGTTGGACACTCCTGCAATGTAGGGGATGAGTATTTTGGCTTTAGTTGGTATTTGCTCACCTGGCGTGTCAATGACTCTCCTACTTTTTCTACTTCAGCTACTGGCTTTAGTAAATGCCCAGCCAGGGTAGCCACATTTTAAAGGGCTATATTGATGTGTTTTGAAGATGCCACATCAGGCCTGAACAAAAGAAATGACTGAGATAGCTCACAGAGGTTTTTGATTTACTGTAGGTTCAGGATCCTGTGGAACAAGGATTTATTCCTGGAATGAAAGTTGAAGCTCTGAATCGCAACTCAGATAAAGGCAATACATATTGGGTGGCAACTATAGTAACTGTGAGTGGCCCATTGTTGTTGCTGCGATATGATGGCTATGACAAGGATCGAAGTGGAGACTTTTGGTGTGATGCTGCCTCAGAAGACTTACAGCCCATTGGCTGGTGTGCAAGTACCAATCATGTGCTTGTGCCACCTGAACGTAAGCCAGAAATTGTATTGCAAATAATTACAGGCAAATAGGCGACACTGTATCTGTGGGGGAGGGGGAAGAAGTGGGGGTTATCAAAACTTTAAATAGACCATTTCAGAGCACTGAAAGTATGAGCTTTTAAAGGCCACTTGCTTGCCCATTTCACATTGTACTTAAGGATAGCAATTTTTAAATTAATTTTTTTATGAATGCCTGCTATTTATTTTGGTCTAAATGATGCCATATTTGTTTATAACACACTAACTCTATTAAAATGCTCTTGGGTGTAGTTTCAATTGTTAATTCTCTGGTAATGGTTTTACTGTTTCTTGAGTTTTAGATCTGTTTTTCTTGTCGCTTTTATTTAAGTCTCTGCTATTTTCAATTTTTTATTTAGCTTGTATTTCATAATTGATTACTGTAATTATGATTTTTGATGATGAATCTGATTTAAGCCATCAGACACAAAGAATCCAATTGGGCCAAGTTTCTCTCCAATGACCTGAAAGACAAGTCTAATCATGCACCAGAACATTTATTCCATAAGCAATGCAGCGAGGAAGAACAAGGAGTACTTTCTCCAGGAACAAAAGTTGAGCTTTTGAATAAAGATGACTTCACAACTTACTGGATCACTAGTGTTGTAGAATCTTATGGAATGAGATTACATATGAGATATGAAGGAGGGACAGACAAGATGCATGATGTATGGATATATTATCTGTCAGATCGCTTGCATGAGTTAGGATGGGGAATGCAACACAGCCTTGTGCTACGAGCCCCTACAGGTTTGTAAGCTTAACCATGGAAGATGTATTCTTTTTGAAACAATCAGTATTTCTATAAAAATGGGAAATAAGTAAGCTGGAATAGATTTAACCAAAGCATTGTACATATGGCACAGCTCATTAACTTGTTTTTTTGTGCATTATCATATTGTAATTACAGCATGTTTTACTTTTTTTTCAGTTTTAACATCTGGAGTTCAAGATATAGCTGCAGTTACCGAAGAGGTGGCAGCCATTTGTCAGTCCTCAGCTAAATCAACTTCACCATTGAAATCCAAGGTAAATAATTTTGTGATAAAATGATATTATTAGGTTATTTTTCAAGTTTATCCAATCAATTCAAATTTTGAAGTTTTACCAAAAGATCCTTCAGAATGGTGGCTAAGTCATTTAATTTTCTCATGCAAAATACTTGGCAATGAAAATTGTTGGAAAAATCACTGAGTATGTTCCTGGCTTAGTATTCCCATATTTAATAACCTAGTGAACAGTTTATAATTGATTCATTTCATTACAGCCTCTAAAGATCCCTCAATTGCATAATGTAACTGTTGGTATGAAACTAGAAGCAATTCATCCTGAGGATCCTTCAAGTATATGTGTTGCTACAGTGAGCAGAATATTGAGCCCAGTCTATTTTCAAGTTCAGCTAGATTCACTGATCAGCTGCAGTGACAAAGCACTGGTGTTCTGCTCGCATGCTGATGCAAGAAATATCTTTCCAGTGGGGTGGTGTGAGTCACACAATATCACCTTGACCCCTCCTCCAGGTTCGTAATCACTACAATTTATTAACTTTCTAGTCAAGTCACATAGTATCACTCAAAGGCAAGTCCTTATTTAGGATTTTGTTGCTAAATAGATACGTTTTAACGTTTTAAAAAATTCTTACTGGCATGTGCTCCTAAACCGCCTCTTGTAAAAGCAAAACTTTCGTTTAAAATAAAAGGTCCAGTTTTGGAAGGTCTGTAAAAAATAATTTAAGATGAGTTTGAGAAAAGCAAAAACCAAAATTAATAATTTAAATAGATTTTATTTGTTTGATTTCAGGTTACCATACGTTTCCATTCTCTTGGGAGAGATATCTCAAATGGACATCTTCTATTGCAGCACCAGTGGAACTGTTTGACCTGGTAAGCGTAAAGGCTGCTATACACCGGTCAACACTTGCTAGTACATTAAATACTACTTATTAACCGAGAGTGAGGTCATTACAGGGAAATCTCAAACCGAGGCCTTGTTGTAGTGAACGAGCGATAGCGAGGTCATAAGACAGAGGTCTGAGATTTCCCTGTAATGACCGAACGGGCGAGGTTAATAAGTTATTTATTATAATATGGCCTTTAGTCTATTTTCGGATGAAAATGAAAAAAAAAACGCGGGAGTTAATTTCCATATCTGCTTACGCGCGCACTCATTTCAAACGATGTTCACTCAGCCAAATCGGCAGTTGCCACAAAAAACTGGCAAAAATGATTTCTTCAAAAATGAACAGTCAAAATAAATGTCAAAAAAAATGAAAAAACAAAAATCTCATAATGACCGGTCATTATGAAATGTCATAATAACCGGTCATTACAGGGAAATCTCGCCCTCTCAGCAGCCAATCAGATTGCAGGAAACTATCTAGCCTTATAATAATGCAACATATCGCGCCCATGTTGAACGAGAATAAACATGTTCATTTTTTGCAAATTTGTGTCAATTATTGAAGAAATTGATTGAATTTCACAAACCAAACGATGTATTTCAAATTCTTTGGCATACTACATAATTATTCAATCATGACTGTGTTGTGGAGTGCTGAAAATGACAGTGGAAGTGATTAAGTATGAAGAAAAGTAATCGTTGTCCTTCTCCATTTTTAAGTATCAATTAAGAAGGGAACCAAAAAGGCTGCTCAGTGTGGAAACAAATGTCGAACAACTTTGTATACAAGTATGTATTAGAAGGTTTGGAAACACGGTTATCTCCGCTCAGAGTGTATAACTAACATAGATTTTAACTTTTTTTTTCTTTCCAAATGTTTCTATGAACCATTATTAGCATTTGATCACATGTAATATCTTGTATGTTGTTGTTCTCAATAGAAAATTCCTGAGCACCAATTCGACATAGACCTGAAACTTGAAGCAGTTGACCAAACCAATACATCAGTTCTTACTGTTGCGACAGTGACTCAGGTTGTTGGACGGACACTGTGGGTACATTTGGACGGTATACAGGATAATGCAGTAGAACACATCTACGATATTGAGTCCTACGATATATTTCCCGCGGGTTGGGGAAGTACGCATGGACACCCACTTCAGATACCAAAAATAAGTTACACAGGTAGTATCTTATCAACAGAATTATAGGGTTTGTACCTGAAAATTCTTGAAACTCACTCTCTGCAAACTTTTGGATCATCGCCGTGAGTAGTGTAAGGACCAGAGGTTTGAGTACTATAGCCCTTCGCCAACGCGAAAATTGGAAACACTTTTAATTAATATTTTTTGAAAAACAGAAAAAAGAGGTGCTCGAATCCGCAGCTTCTTAAAGTATAGTTTAATACGCCAATGTTAAAAAGTTCAACCTTGAGTTTTCTAAATGTTTTCGCTATTTCCACTTTAACGTCTATACATTATTTGCCGGCGTTGGAAATTTATGTTGGTTTGTGAAATGATCTATGGTGGTAAAACACAAAGTTATATACCTTCTTGTTTCTTTGCTGCAGATAGGACAGACAGAAACAGATTGTCGACGCTAAGGTAAACTATTTTTTTAGGATAAGCTGATGTGTTTTAAATTGTTGACTTTTCTAAGTTAGAAAAAAATAAATATATTTTGGTTGAATCTTTTGTTAAGAAACTTTGAAATTTGATTTTTGCCACTTTGGTTGGCCGCCTATCAGAGAGAACTGTTTCGCTCTCAACTCATATCCTTTATATAAATATTAAAAACCAGGAGTGAAAAGCGGCAGTCAACAAATACTAAGGTATTCAAACCTATTACCAGTGCCCCATAGAACGCGGTCACGAACCGAGATGGCGGAAATTTCTGAAGTTTTCAAAGAACTGTTTATAAAATAAAGAAGGCTATATATATGATTTGAATGAAATGAATGGTAAAACTTTTGTTTGCTTCGAATTTGTATGGTATCAAGAATTGTACGGAAAATTAACAAATTAACGCTATGAAATTTAACGAAAAACACCAAGACAGCAAACCGTCAAATAAAAATTAACAAGATCGACCAACAATGGGAAAGATTTTACAATAGAACAAAACTAAACAATGGAGCCGATTTTAAACAATAAAATGACGAAATAACAAACAAAGAGTGAATAAAAACTATGTAAATAACATGGCTTTAACAAAGTTACTTTGAACTTTTGGCTGTTAAAGCCAAACTATTTAAATAATTTTAATTCCCTCTTTGTTGAACATTTTCTGGTTATTTTAATTTTTATTGTTTACTCAGCTCTGTTGTTTAGTTCTGTTCTATTGTAAATTCTTTCCCGCCAATTTCATGATGGCAATTTTTCTTGTAAAGAAAAGGAATTAGATGACTCAAATCTTGGTGGAAAGGCTGATCTTAATTTCGTTTGCGAGCCTGCCTCGTTGGTAAGATCTCTGGCTGTTCATTGAGAAGCCCTGGCTCGATAATCAGCCTTTGCGGGTTTATCATTTGTGCGGCCTTTAGTAGTTCGTCTAGTCCCCCAATCACTCAATCGTTTAACGGAAATGTAAAAGAATCTACACGATTGTCAGTAAGATCAAAATATTGAGATAATTATGTTTATTTTGTTAATAGAGTAACACGACAGCGACAGAAGCAAATGAACGGCTCTTCATCTGAAATATCGGATACCGAGGAGAAAAAGAAATCAAAGGAGATACGTAGTGAGAAGAAATCTGACCAAGAACTAGAAAAAAGTCAGGACAAAGCTCGTGAAGGATCGCCGAGGAAAAAAGACTTGAACAAACAAAACCTACAACTGGTCAACCATGCCAAGAACTTAAATGTTAGAACATCCGTTGATCTCAAATTACCTCCAAATAAAAACAGTGTAAGCGACAAACCAGCAAACGTTTCTGTTTGTACACAGTCAGTGGCAAAGGTAAAACCTTTTATTCCTGAGGCAAAAACAAGTCTCATTCATCCAGGTGAAAGCACGAAGAAACAGAAAGAGGAGCAACGGGTCACAAGCAGTGTTGATCTGACACTTGATGATGACGACGATGATCTGTCAATCGACAAAGCTTCTCAGAAGGAAGCAGAGAAAAATAGTAAGTTTATAACGCTTTGTACTGGTTTTTGAGCATATCATTCGCAGATTGCCCTAAAGCTTTTCATTGTGAAAAACTGACAGAAAAATAGGCGATCGCTTTGTTGAACATTTGTGAGATATTCATCTAAATCTTCTAACATTTGTGGAAGTATGAAAACCGACTTCAAAGAGTTCTAATAGAAAATTCTGCTACACTATCTTGTTGTCAAAAGAGCTTTTTTTATTGCTACAAAAAGTTGCGCTAAGAGCCTGGACAGTGCTTATCGAAATAAAATTTGGTTTAGTTGGAAAAAATTAAGATTTACTTACGAAGGTTTATTGATGCTGCATTCTTTACAAAAAGCCATAACTGAGTTCAAAAAAGTTTGCAGTGTGGTCGCGGTCGTTACAGATCTGCGTGGACGGGAAAACTGAGCAGGTTGGTGGCCTCCGTGACAAATTTCCACGACCGTAATGACAAGTTATGTTCGCGACTTCCTCAAAACTGAAAATATCGTTTCGGGTCGCCCTCCGTGACCTTTCTAAACCCTAATACATTCATAAATGTCTTACCTCTGCAGCTCCGCAAAACCATATAAGCATATACATGAAGTCCTCGTGTAAATCAGGTCCTTATCTGAGCCAAGCCAAACTGAAGCTGTTTAGTTCGTCTGTTATGGGTCCTTATTCTCCTGATATCGCCCTCAGAAAGCTCCTGGAATGCATTGTAAAGTGTTCAAATCGCTCACAACAGGTGCTGGAAATTTTATCGAACGAGCGCGAGAAAAGAACTTTTGGGTCAATCTTACAGGTACGCACCTTATATGCACTGATCAAATTGACTAGAACTACAGGGAAGGGGAGGGGGGAACGTCTTGCCTTGGTCACCTGTCTCGCAGGGGAGTGAGCAGGGGAGTCAAGTTGGCTTAGTGGTTATCACCCGCGCCTCCCACCACTACGGACCCGAGTTCGAATCCTGGGGTTCGCATGTGGGCTGAGATTTGTCGATCTCAATCTGACTTCGAGGGTTTTTCTCCGGGATCTCCGGTTTTCCTCCCTCCTTAGAATCGACTTTCACCCCAAAATCTGTGCCGTCGACCGCTTAAACATTAGCCTTTGGCTAGGGAGATTGGGCAACCACTCCCTGCGTGTAAAGACGTTAAATAAAGTATTTATTATTTAATTATTTAAACAGTTTAGCTCGAGTTGTTCCGGGAAATACGGACAACTTTGGAATGTAATCATTGGCTTACTCAGCATACTCACAACATAAATTAGTATCTGACTTTTTTATGTGAAACAGGGCCAGATTTTTACCCTATTGTCCACGCTAAACCTACACCCTAGATAACACGGGTTCACGTGATCAGGCCCTTCGTGCCCATAGAACCCAAGTATCTATACTTCCCTTTTTCATACCACATCCCTTGAACGTTTCTTTGTTAGTTTATTTTGGAACCCGAACCGGTTTGTTAGCTATCCCGTGTTGACGATGCCTGATAAGGGCAAAACAACTGTCCATTCTTACTACTGAAAACCCAGGTCGACTACTCGCCCCATGTAACAGAATCCAGGTTCTGGATTCCGGATTTCGACCCTCTGGATTCCGAATTCCAACCCCCTGGGTTCCGGACTCCACTCTTTTGTATTCCGGATTCCAAGATAAGCCTAAATCACTGGATTTCAAATTTAAACAATGTTTTTGCAGTGTTAGTTTTTTTTTCACCCTTTTGAACATCCGCCTTTCTCTTCGCTCTAGCTTTAAGGACTTCTTTAACCTTTTTTTGTTCATCAAAAGGTTGATTCCAGATTCTGAGCACTTTGGATTCGGGATTCCAAATCAAATCTGGATTCCGGATTCCACAATTCCAACAATCAAATTTCTCTGGATTGCGGATTCTGTTACATGGGGCGAAACTACTGTTTATAGTAAATTTAGGGGGTTATGCCCGCTACCAACATGGCCATAGTGCCTATTTTTAATTTCTTTTTACTTTTTCAGACTTTGTGCAATAGGCTGCAATTCTGCCCCAATATGTTCACTCGAAGGAAGGTTAATTTTTGTAGCTTGTGCGACACGCCAGCAAAAGGTATGTATGCTGGTTGTTTATTTAAAATGTTTTTTGAAAATAAAAATTTTAAATATCTTTAGGTCTTAAGATATGCATCCTTGGTAATAGTCTTAGCAGCCCGGCTCATGAAACGTGTTGCTGCTGATGATCATTGTTAGGGTGACTAGGGGTAGTGATGATGGTGATTGTTAGGGTGACAAGGAGTAGTGATGATGGTGCTTGTGAGGGTGACTAGGGGTAGTGATAATGACGATGACGCAGATGGCGATGACGCTGACGCTGATGACGACGATAATGATAATTATGTCGGTGATGGTGGTGATGATTTTGATTAGATAATTATGACTATGATAATGGCGAAAATTGCTGATGTTTTTAAACTAAAACTATATACGTTTGCATGTATTTAATAAGCAGAAAGAAGTCACCAATAAAACACCGTTTCAATATATTTGAATTATGAGAACTTGATGCACAAGAGTCTTAAGCTTGGATTTTGTCTTTTTCGTCTTTTTTATGGTGTACACGTTTATGGAAGAAATTGATGCCACAATTCTGCTTACCTTTCATTGTATACTTGACTGTTTTATATTATGTTTCTCTCCAGTTCCCGCCTTTCCATTAACAAGTAAATCAACAACACCAAACACGTCCAGCTCTCGCAGTCAACACAGTCAACATTCATCAAACCCAATAAAATCCCAAGCGATTCCGTCATCTGCCGTCACTCCAACTACAACCGTTGTCTTGCTAAGTCAGTCAGTTGCTAAGTTCCCATCAGTGCAGTCTGGGAGAAGTCAGCCTGTGGCTACTTTCCCCAAAACTGGTCCACCTGTGGCCAAACTATCCAACACTCCAGTTAAGCCTAGGAATGAGCCAGTTAAACCTGCCTCGAAGCGTGCTAGTGCTGGAGCCCAGTCTCCATCAGCAGTTAAGTCAGTGACCCCACAGAGCCCGGTTGTGAGCTCGGCAGCATTCGTGATGCCATCAGGAAACCATATTTCCACATGGAACGTTACAGACGTCGTTGAGTACATTAGAAGTACTGAATGTGGTCAATATGCAAACATCTTTCTCGAACAGGTACGTCGTACATCTTAATTTTTTACCCCCTCTGTCTTGCATTCTTGACGTGTTAATGATAATGAATTGATGATGATGATGATGATAATGAATTGATGATGATGATGATGATGACCGTGACGACGATGATTATAAAGTTAAAGATGGTTTCAAGTAAGGCAAATTGATACCTTAAAAGGTTGAAGTTACAGTTTAAAAATGATCCTTAAATAATTTCAAAAACAGTTCTAAAATTTCAAAGCTTTCGCTGATCTACGGCATAAACATGTTATGAAGGTGATAAAGTTGGCTATAAAAATGATAATGACAACGAAAATGGTATTGATGATTATATTAAACAAATTGGCGGTGATGATAATAATTTACTCCTATTAGAAAACGACTATTTTAATTTTATATGACGTTTGGTTGGAAGTGTTTTAAGATTTGAAGAGAATTACATTATGTTTTTTTTTCAAAGTGGACTTAAGCAAATATACTACTTTTTTTCTTTTCAGGAAATTGACGGTAAGGCGCTGATGTTGCTCTCTTTAGACGATTTTCACAAAGGTCTCGATATAACTCTTGGTCCGGCCATTAAACTTCACAACTATGTGCAGAAACTGTGTGAAAAGCCGAAATGAGAAGAGAGTAATGAATCATTTGCTGGAGTCTGAACTCGATGGGATGGGACACACAAAAATGAACGTTGAGTCAAGAGAAGAGCTTTTTGTTGCCCGCTTTCTTCAACTAAGATGTCCAGAATATTCTCTCAGCCTCAGAAGAATCTTGCAGAGCGACGCTGGACAAGCTTAGTTCCACAGAAAACCTGCCAATGACAGCCAAAGCTTATCAAATGACATAGTTTTATTACATTTTATTTACCGGCAGGCCAAACTTTTAGCCTTCTGCCTGATTTACAAAAAGGATACGATTTTAGTCGGTTGAAATTCTACATAGGAACTAAAAGTTTGTTAATTTGTTTGTGATGGTAGAGAAACGGTTCTGTTTGGAGAATAGTACCTCTAAATCAACCAGAAAAGAAAACAAGATCTCCTCCAATCCTACTCCAACAAATTACATACATTTTGATGTTTGCGTTTCTCTTCACCAATCGGTTCTCAGTTTTGATAAAAGTTCTGTACTGGGCAGTATAGTAGCTTCCAACCAATCAGAAAAAAGATCTACCTCAACCCTACTTCAACCAATCAAATATCTTTTTGTCTAAGCTCCTCAACACAAAACTGTCCCTCATCTCGGTAAATGTGTAAGCAGCACAGTACCTTTCAACCAATCAGAAAAAAGATAAGATCTGCCCTGCGTTTCTCCATCTGTTTATTTGGTGGAGTTTATAATTATCCATTTGTTGTTTTGGAAGAGAAAGTTCAGAGAATAAGATTTTTTATTAACAATGTTTGCACTTTTTGTAGTATTTATCTTGATACAATGAAAAACCTTGGGCTTATCCATGACTTACTGAAAGGGAATGGAAGCTTGGATGAATTTTGGCCTGAGGCGGACCCTGTATGTGAGCCTGAAGACAAAAGCATCCCCCAAGAGTTTGTATTTTAAAGCAAAGGAATGATTTGTTCCATGGCTTTTTGAACAATATCATAACAGGCAAAATGTATGACTGGAGTATAGTTGTAACGGATTTTAGACTAAGTAAGAATTTCATAGATTATCTGTCATTTTCTTCTTTTTCAAACTAAGCGAGGAATTTAAAACTAGAAAAAGACAGTTCCTTTTCATGCATACCGATTTTTTAAAAGATAACGTAAAAACTTCTTAGCAAAGTATGTTAACCACCTATGTTTAAATATTTTCATTCCAATTAAGGGGTTCGATCGAAACAATCTGGTATCTTCCGCTGAAAATTTGTTAAAATTTTTGTACATAGTTTCCAGGCAACTGCTTAAATAACTTGTATACAAGCTATGCTAATCTTTTGTATTAAACCAAGTGATATTTAAAATCAGACCTAGAAAATGATAAAAAAGAAGCATTAAGCCTATGGTTCACTCGCGCGCGAAGCTTTTCTTGATCATTTCTTTTTTGAGACTGCTCTTCAAATTTATAACAATACAGCAAAGATGGAGCTTTTCATGTCGGACAGTTTGGAAATTATGCTAGAAAACGTTGTAGCGGATCATTGTGAAAACCCAAAACAAAAGGAAGCTATAAAGTTCTACAGGATAGTACAAGATTTTACATGACGCACTCATGACATCCCCCGTGCTCTTTACTTAAGGGCGCGTTCGATTGACCCTATTCCGGAATAAGAATATATTCCGGATTATTCCAGAATAGCCATTCCCAGCTTA
>JAOEHV020309481.1:0-11664 GCA_025447995.2 Isaurus tuberculatus | reverse complement strand
CTTATTGGTATTCCTTGCCCCACAATGGTGCCATATCTGGCTACAATAATAAAAGTGGGGAAGAATAAATGCGCGATTTGAGGTTGTTCTTTTGATGCTGTTGATAATCATAAACTTAACTGATTCTTTACACTTGGTCAGTGAGTAGTAAGCTAGCTCTTGTCCAAGAGAAAGGACAAGACTACTCGCTGTTTGTCACTGTCCATATAAAGCAGGAAGTTTCTTCACAATCATCATTCATTGCTTGTTTCATAAATCAAGAGAAATTCATTTCTAAAAGTAAAATATATAATATATAACAGTTTTATGCACATCATTTTGTGTTGTGGTGTTTTAGGGTTTACTGCCAAGAGTTGCTGCATTATTGGATGTTGCTCCCCTTTCAGATGTCACAGGAATTGAGTCAGAAGATACCTTTGTTCGCACAATATATGCTGGTAATTTTACTGTCAGTATTCTTACAGTAATTTTGAACAACTAGTTACAAATGACTAGTTACAAATTATGAAGTGTTTCAGTAAATGAAGATGTGATGTTAATATATTATAAGGTAAAATTGTGAAGTGCCGAATAATCAAACATTGTTGCCAGTTTTTTTATATATTTTGCACCCTGTTTGATGGCATTTTGAGACTGTTAATATCAATTACCATAAACTTAGGGTATTCTCTTCAACATAAACTTATTTAATATTTGCTTTCAGGAAATGCTGTTTGCAAAGTCAAGTCAAAAGATCCAATTAAAATTTTCACTGTCAGAGGAACAGCATTTGATGCTGCTGAAACTACAGATTCAACTGTAGCTAGTGAATCTGCCCCATCAGCAGACACAGCTAATGAACTTTCTGCATGGGAGAAACAAGAATTGAGTGTGAGTGACAGACCAGAACTGACCAGTGCTAAAATTGTTGTATCTGGAGGTAAGCTTCAGTGAGTTCTTTGGTTTGAAATTATTTTATCAGACCTAGTTGTTCCACCAGCATCTTGATTATACCTTAAATGATCTCAGTCTACAAAATTACTTACAGGACGCGGACTAAAAAGTGGGGATAACTTCAAATTGTTGTTTGATCTTGCTGATAAACTCAATGCTGCAGGTTAGTCGGTCATTTTTTTAAATTTGGAGAGGTAGAAAGTATTTGCAAATTTTAAAATTAAAATATTATTCACAATAATTGAGGTAGTGAACTAGCACATGAGAAATTTTGATTACATGGGTACTTATTAATGTATTTTAATGTCATGTGCCTGCCCAATAACAATATATGTTTAATGAAAAATAATTTTTAATGGAAGAATTGTTGATAACAAAGTAAAATCAATATAATAATATTATGAAAATAGATAAAATTTGTAACAAATTAGGTTTTACCAAGCAATATTATGAGACTTCCTTTAATATATTTTAATTTCATCATGTTGGCATTTGTTTAACAGTTGGAGCGTCAAGAGCTGCAGTTGATGCAGGATATTGTCCAAATGATATGCAAGTTGGACAGACAGGAAAGATGGTTGCACCTGTAAGTTTGTACCACATTTTGTTTGGTCTGACAGTAATAATATTAAGCTTAAAATATTGTTGTTTGATAAATCATATATACCGTAATTATTCGATTTAGCACTAGAGTAGTTTCAGGCCTAAAAATTTGATGTTATTATTTTAACTGAAACTGTTTTCTTTCTGTTAATCATGTCTGGGTAATGAATGAATATGCCTCTAAGGCAGCAGTTTCAAGCAGCCTGTTCTTCCATATTAAAGGTGTCCACATTTTGTATGGAGTGACACTTTATTTATTTTTTAGAGTGTTCAGAGGTTACACACTGAGCTAAGTGCAATTTAATAACTAATTTTAATTAACTCTAACCCTCTGAGTGGAAGATAACACTTGCGATATTTGTGTGTGCAGCTCGAATATCAGATTATAAAATAATCTGTCTGTTTTTAAATGGAATTGAGATTGAATTTGTTACCTAGTATTGTAAAATTGTTTTCTTCATTTGTCTTTTTGGCTTGAAAATAAAAAGAATGAGTTTGAAGTGGTGCTGAGTGCTCAGAGATACAGCTGCCCAAATGTAAAGAGATACTGGCAGATGAAATTTAAAAAGAACCACTGTAGAGGCCCCATGAATGATAGCTCGGCAAAATATATTCAAATATATCTGGATGACTATAATGATAATACTTAATTACATTTAATTATTGTTATTACTATATAATAGTAGTACTTATTAATTCATAGTTAGTGTTAAGCATAATTTTTATATTATTGTACAGGAACTGTACATTGCTGTAGGAATCTCAGGAGCAATTCAGCATTTAGCAGGAATGAAAGACAGCAAGGTATGAACAAACCTATTTAGATATCATAAAATCTTACTTATTTTAAAATGATCGGTAGTTACTATTGGAAGTTTTTATGATTGTTGTCAGAGTTCTTGTTATGATTAAAACGGTTGAGTAGTTATTGATTTCCAAACTGAGGATCTGCTTGTCAAAAACTGGACACAGTCGCTCACAAGAAAAACCAATATCTTAACAGATATATACTTATTTTTGAAGTTTTTCTGAGTATCTAAACTTTTGGTTACTAAATTAATTTTGTTTTTCCAACAGCTGATTGTTGCGATTAATAAGGATCCAGAGGCACCAATATTCCAAGGTATGAGTGAAATTAAAATGTCTACCTTCAGAAATTTGTTTTATGGAAGACTTATTTGATATAAGCAAGCAGGCCATGTGGGTTGTATAAGAAACTTGAGTCTGAGAAAAATGTATAAATTAATTGTTTTGCAGTTGCTGATTATGGAATTGTTGCAGACCTTTTTAAGGTGAGTAAACAAGGGCTAAACCAGTATGGTAAGATTGTGTTGGTTATAAATTTTATACAGTAGTACTGTGGTGTGAATGGTAAGATCACCCCCTTCCAGTTCCTACCACAAGGCCCCAGGTTCGAACCATTGCTCTTCTGAGATTTGAACATTTGTGTGAACTTTTTTTGTGCAAAGGCTGACTCAGTTCTCCACGCTTACGATATCAGTAAAACGAGTATCAGCAGCTAAGGGAACAAACTTTTAAGGTGGAATGCGGACATCTTAATGGGAACTAAAACCAGTTAAAGTCAGGGAAAAAAGTGTGGGGGGGGGGGGGGGCGCAGTTGTCCACCCCCTGCTCCTCGGCCCCTCAATCAATCAATCAATCAATCAATCAATCAATCAATCAATCAATTTTATTCATTAGCATTGCAATATTAATTAGGCGGGCCACCTTTCTAAAACAAGTCTTGTCTCTGCTAATGATCACATGAATAAAATAAAGTAAAATTACAATCGCAAATAATATAAATGATAATGTAGATGGTGAAGGTGATCGTAATTGTGTTAGCGATGGTGTTCAAGGTGATGAGTGAATGAAATGGTAAAGGTGATCATAAATTTGATGATGATGATGATGATGATGATGATGATGATGATAAAGGTGCATGATGATGATCATGATCATAGTGAGAAGATGGTGGTTATAGTGGCGTTGACTATGATTGTCGTGGTTGAATTAGTTTACTTACCTTGAACCATGTCGCTTTTTAGGCAGTACCGGAGATGACTGAAAAGATTGAAAAGAAACAGTAACCCAGTTTCCAATCCTTATATGTTACTGGAATTTCACCTGAAATTAGCTTAAACAGCTACTTGATGACCATTGCCAACTGCACGCGGCTTACCATATACTGTTGGGATTTGTAAATTACATTTGGAGCTGAGTAAATAAAAGTTTACGTTTGTCTTAAAGTAGTTCTGTCTTTACCTTAGCTTTGCCTTTAAAGTGTTATACAAAAATGTAAGGTCATTTTCATGTTTAGATTGTACGTATCGTCCAATCTCATTCGTATCATTAATCAAATTTGAGTTTACTACCTAAATTAAACGTTTTATCCAATCGCCGACGCACTTAGTTATTTTTTCGTGAAAACTATTCAAAGAGGCATTTTGAGCTGTTCGTACTATCAACACTCGTACATGTTATCTAATTCCATACATAGCGGTAATTTACATCAAATCTTGTACGTATCATTGAAACCTGTACATATTTTGTTATCCTGTACGTTTAAGTCCTGCGATAAATTAATTAATTACACGAACCATCATTTTTTTGTACTTACAAACCATGCAAATGTGATAGACTAAAGCAAAAAAAAAAACTGTTTGATTATGTTGTAAAAGTTCTCAAATTAAAATTAAAAAACTGCCTTGAATTTCCTTTTTTTCTGCAATTTCCTCGAAACAGCACTGCTCTTGGCCAATCAGCATCGAGGATTTTTTTCTCCCTAAGGTCTCATAATCAAACTCGTGCAAATGAATATTTCAAATTGAACTCAAAATCATACTATTGCCTATATAAATTGCCGCTTATATCTGCGAAACGAGCTAAACTGAAAGGTACCCAGAAGCTTTTCAATCAATCAATATTAAAAGATTAATTAATGACGAAGCGATTAGCCCCTTAAAAAAAATTGATTGATGTTTAGAGTTGTTATGACGCTACAAACGCACGTCAATGTAGGCCAAGCGCGAGACCAGTCGTGGTGCACGCAAAAAGTTGCGTTAACTGTATTTCATCATGAAGATTTATCTTCTTTTTTTCTCTACACTTTTAACTAAAGGTAAGTACAGTTCTCCGCTTACAAAAACAAAACATATGTGTTACTGTTTGTTAAATTAATTAATGCGTACTTCAACTTTACATCATTAAAAGTAATTATTTTTTTGGCAAAGTAATTAAAGATGAGAAAACAGAATGTAAGATAAAATATAGGACTTGGTTGAGCTTTAAACTCGTAAGCAGTGCCGCGTTCCTCAGCCCAAATCATCGCTGGCCCTAAACCCACAAATCTGGAATATACAATTTTAACAATGAAATGCCTAGTTACCTTCACTAAATTAAAATTTGTTGTTTCCACGTGTGAGAAGAACGTCGCGAATTTGAGAACACTTTCTCCGCGCTTTTTTCTTTTCGTAATATATTTTTTAACCATATTTTTTGGTGGTCTGGTTAGATTGAAAAACAGCACCTAAAAGCGTTTGGAAAAAATTTTATCCCAGGCTCAGCTTCTTCAGTTTCAAACTTAAATGTTTCCAAATCGTACGTGCTGCACTACATACCAGTTATCAGGATACTTCCACTGTGACTACAAATGACTACCACTAGAAATAAGCAAAATGTAGGGTTAACTATCTTTTTAATAATTCAAGGAAAAATTCAGTAGTTCGCTACGCGTACTTCTTTTGGCATTCGGAAATAAAAATCCGTCGTCTCGCACGATCATGTAGTATAACATTCGTTTTCAAGAATAGGAATGTTTCTAGATATTCGTCGCCACATGTAAAGGAACCCGAAAGCCAGCAAAATGTTTGGTTCGGAATCCACGACCTGGGATCCGCAGATCCAGAGCTCCCACGAGCTTGGATCTGGAATCCAAGTGCAATCCACGACCTGGGATCCGGAGATCCAGAGCTCCCGCGAGCTGGGATCTGGAATCCAAGTGCTTAGATCCCGAATCCATGAGCTGGGATTAATTCACGAGCTTGGGTACGGAATCCACCAGCAGGATCCGGAACCCAACATCGTAATGTATTGGATTCCTTTACTTACGGCGACGCTTGTGTAAAGGCCTTTTTCATCGCTATAGACTTCTCTTCATTTCAGCATACAGTCTGAAGTGCCATCAATGTAATTACGAGAGGACAGTTCAACAATGTGTTGACAGATACGACGAACCAGAAGAGTGCCAACCCTACCAGAAATCTTGCTTTGTTGAAAGAAAAGCAATTGGCCGTCCTAATGGCCCGAAATACTTCAAAATGGGTTGCGGAGAATCCTACAGCGATCCGACCGGATGTCAAGGGTCCAGATGTGTTGACTGGTGCAAGGTAGATATGTGCAACTCGCAAGTTCTCGCCTTGAAATATGGTTACAAGCCACCAGACGGTGGGGGGAAGGGTGGTGGAAACGCTGTGCGCTCATCCCAATCGATCTTTTGTACTAGTTTAGGGATTTACTGTAGTAGCGTCAACAGTATCACCGCGCATGCTCAGATTATGTGGCTTAGTCTCTTTGTGTTTGTAGTGATGTTATTTTTATGAAATTTCGACGAGTGACAAAAACATCAACATGAATTTGCCAAAACAGAGTACTACTGTCAATAAATATGCGTAAAAAAGTTCTCAGAATACTATCAATAAACTGTGTACGTTCGGTTGAAGTAGTCCGTAAAAGATTGTCGGGAAAAACTGTTAAACTGCCTGTACGCAATCATCATCAGAGACTGTATTTCTTCTATCATCTGATAAGGATGAAATTGAGTAGTATTTAAATTGATTTAAGGATTTATTTTTTAGATATAAATACTGGCCATCAAAAAACACTGAAATCTCCATAACTTCCTTTTTCCATGCGAAAATATAACCATATAAGGTTACAACTTCGGCAAGCTTTTTTCCTCGATAATTATATTTGGTACACTTTTTTTTAATCTTTGGCTACAAATTGAAATGTAAATTCATCTCCGTACGTACAGTAGAAATTTGACGTTTCGAGCCTAGGCCCTTCGTCAGAGCAACTGCTCGAAACGTCGGCTTCTTGCTCTATAATAGTAACGATAAAAAAACAACCAGAATTGAATAATTAGTGTGTTTTACCCATTCGCCGTGGAAGTCCCAGAATGCAACAGCAATGTTTTTGTTTGATAAATGCAATTATTTTTTTGATAAAACGATAATAGTAATTTAATAGTCTATGAGATTTGAAACTATTTCAGTTCCAAGGAATTACCAGCTGATCAAATCACTGGTAACGAAAATGATCTGCCCCTCCCCCCTCCTATCCCCACCCTCTTCCCCTAACAGCGTCGCGGTTTGCTCACTAATAAAGTCCCGTGCCGAGAATTTCAGCATTTCTTTTCTATCAGAAAATGGTGGCTATGGCGAATATTAAATCATGACGAGGGCTTGTTTGAGACAGTTGCTTCTGTTCACAAGTCTATTTAAGAACATAACAAATGACCTCGCTCTCCTAAGAGTCCTTGTAGCTCAGTGGATAGAGCGTCCGCCCGGTGTTCGGAAGGTCGTGGGTTCGAATCCCGTCATGGGCTCAGATTTTTTCTGAGTATTTGGTTTGTAGAAGACATGGTAGAGTTTATTATTATTAATTACAAACCAGTGCCAAAGATTATTTACAGATTATCAGCTACCCATTCTTAAGGATCGGTAAATTGAGATTTAGGGGGAATCAAAGACCAGCGCCAACCCGGTTGGCCAGTGGATTTAGCTAGCTTCTCCCACGCCCCTCTTCATCATCGTCTGACTTCGTATATAGCATTAAATTTTTTGGGTAATTTTTTTGTCTTCGTTGCGGGATTTCCTTACCTTTTAGGACTAGAAACTTGATTATGACGTAACAATTCTTACTGCTACTAATATAATAATATCAAAACAATTGTGATCACAATCACCTTGAAGAAGAAGAGAGATGTTGTTAGCCGCTATCACAGTCATCTTGATATTTGTTCCAGGTAGGCTCACGTTTAATTAACAAATCCATTATTTTTAAAGTTGCGCGGTCACAACAGGCAAGTCTGACCACTACGACATTCAAGTGGAGTTAAATCCTCAGTTTCTACGTGTTCGCATGCACGCGGGCGTTAACTTATCTCACAAGTGATAACTTAGCTGATCGACTTTCTTGCTAGTACGGTCAAACGTATTTGATAAGATATTAGAGTTGAACAAATTTTTATCTGTAATAAACTTTTCGGAGTTGTTTAATGATAATTTCTTCACCTCTCAAGCAGGACAAATCAATTCTGATTTTGCCAGTTGCGTATCATTATTGCGAGAATAGATTCCACTCGAATTTTTCGCATGCCACACGAAAATGTTTTGTTAGAAATGAATAGAATAGAATAAATAGGTGTAGGAGATGTTTAAGGAATGCAACCAAAGATTTTTAAATTATGCGAAGAAACTTAATGAATGTAGACGAGAAAAGGCACTTGGCTTGAAACTCGGAGTACGTTCTTTTTACGACGGTAAAACTGAAGTAATACTTGACAAAATGTCCATCCTTTTGGGAATATTTCGTACAAAGTTCACAGTTTTAATCAGTTCTATGTGATAAATCGAAGAACATTTCAGAAAAAGAACTCATGGGGTTTATTGGTATGTCCTTTTGTATTGTGAATACTGTAATCTTGTTACAAAAAGCAATAACTAAACTACAGCAAAACTGCCAAAGGAGAGAGTCATATCAATGAAGGTCGCATGTATTCTAAATGATTGATTGTTTGCTTTCTTGCTTGCTTTTTTGTTTTCTTGCTTTTTTGCCTATTTGCTTTCTTTCTTGCTTGTTTTCTCCTGTTAACTTGCTTTCTTGCTTGCTTGCTTTTATGTTTGCTTGCTTTCTTCGCTTTTTTGCTTGCTTGCTTTCTTACACTTTCTTGCTAGCTTGCTTGCTTTCTTGCTTGCCTTCTTGCTTGTTTACTTGCATGGTCAAATGGTTGATTTTTTGATTTCTAATCACTGAATGTTTGATGGGTTTGAACGATTTATTGATAAACAGACATATTGAGTTAATTAAATGTTTTGGTGGCGGTTAGCCAGCTGCTTAGAAAGAAGTCTTTGCCTTAGTTTGTTGACTGTTTTGTTCAAAAGTATATTAATATATTAACCAACTATTTGAATATTGTGCAGGATTCGTGTGTTTGGAATGCTACGAGTGTAAGGAAAAGGACATAGACACTTGTATCGAAAACATGAAGGAAGTTTCTTGTCCTAGAACAAAGAATGGTTGTTATTATCAAGAATCAGAAAACTACATTAAACACACATCTCGGGTCGTTAGTTTTGGTTGTGGCAACACATATTCCATTAATGGCTGTGACGTTAGAATGGGTTTATTTAAATGCGTCAAGTGGTGCAAGAAGAACTACTGCAACGAAGAAATGGTTCGTCCGGCTGTAGACTCGGCGAGCACTAGGATAAAGTTATTGACAATATTTTCTTTCCTTCCTTTTATTGTGTGTATCATTGCTCAAATATTGCTATAACATAAATGTTCTTGAAGCAAACTACTTTGCACGCTTTGGTATACTGTAACGTTAACTATGTTTATGAAACATAATTTACACTTATTGATTTGCAATATATCCTATACGGGCATGAGGCAAATGTAAAGAAAAATAAGTTTAAGATTCAGCATCTAGAAAAAAAAGAACATTTTTAAAAGCGTGTTGATCAAAATAACAAATTTTTAGTAAGTTTGACCCAAAAGAAAGACGTAGGCGATTTTTGCTGCCTTTATTATTTGAAAATTTTCATCCGTCATTAAAAACTAAATATTTAAAGTCAGCTCCGAGTACCAACTCGAAACAACATTTTGAAGTATTCAAGCAATTTCATCAACGCAACTGTTATGAACTTTTTTGCGTCACGAATGCTTGGACTCTCCTTTTTTGCGTCTGTTCCAATTTCAGATTGTTTTCTATGGCCTACTTTACCGTTAAAAAATTAGTGGGCGGCGCCATTTCGTTTGTGCGACGTCGTTCTAGCCTGCGGTACAGACGGCGGACGTGTTAGTTTTTTTTTCAGTAACTGTATACCGGAGGTTTAGGGCCTGTTCATATGAGGTGGGATATCCCGGTTAGGTGGGATGATGACATTGTGCTGAGATCTCACCTCGTATAGTATTTGCAAACATTTTCAAACTTGTGTTCATATGGAGTTTGAATCATCCCAGTTATAGGTGGGATCCCACTGTAAGCAAGCCAGGATCTCGGTAAAGTGAGATAAAAATTTTCCGTATGAACATAAATTTTTCGTTTTATCCCGGCTAGCCGGGATGAAAACAACCGCGCGTCACTGGATTTGTAATCAAAATGGCGGAAGAGGTGGGATGATAAGTGGAATAATAAGTGGGATGAAATTCCATATGAAATGGACATGAAAGTCACCTCGGCAAGTCAAGCTATCCCACCTAACCGGGATATCCCACCTCATATGAACAGGCCCTTAAGACTGGCTGCGATGCAGGCTGCGTTGCTCAAGATTGCGCTGAAGTTTTTCTAAGATAGGCAGTGTGGGTGTAATTCCCAACACAATGAACCGAACAAATGTGAAAAATTAGATAAAAAAATGCGTGTGTTACTTTGAATTTCCCGCTCACTTAAAAAACTCGGAGAGAAAGAGAAACGTAAACAAAGTGGCGCTGCCCACGATTTTCATATTGCAAAGTATGCATGCTGTGTGCAATAGAAATTGACCTAAAACTGGAACATATCCAGGCTCAAATCCCTCTTAAAAGCTTCAAGGAGGAAGAGTCGAAGACAATCAAGCCTTTACTGACTTGAAATGTTCACAGGCGGGGTTTCCTTTAATGTAGACTCTAGGTTAACTTTTTGATATCGCCAAAAGTTATCTAAAATAGTTTTAAAGTTTTAGCATGAAGAAAGTTTTTGTAAAATCTTCGTGCATACACTTCGAGTTGCTCCCCACCTTCCCCCCGTTAGTAGTAATCGTCCGAGCCTCCCCACTCCTCCCTACTTCCTTCCTGTTTCCTGCTTCAAGGATAACACGCATGCGCAAAGTTTACAGACGAGGAAGTTTTATAGTGTTATTTGGCGAAGAAGAGTTGATCAAAAATGTGATTCACTTTATCGCTAAAGCAATCACTTGATCAAAGACGAGATGGCATATATTAGTTGTCAGTTTTACCCACTTCTTCTTCTTTTCGGTGAGTTGATTTTACTACGTGCTACATAACCTGACAAAACTTTTGAAACTAGTGGAAGTACGTTTACTTTTATGTAAATAATAATCTCGCATCTTTACAAAATACTTAAAATATGTTAACCTCACGTTCATACAAACGAAAGCATTTAGATAAATGCATTCAACCTTTTTACGCAATCCAAAGTAGTAGCATATTTTTAAGTTGTTTATTTCTGATATTTTATGATTTATCGAACGAGGCGTTATTCATTTTATTTCGTTTCCGTTTTGGTTGTGAGCATTTTGTTTTCGAAGTGTTGAGTTTCGATAACGTTTCAAGAACACTTATTTTACCCTTGTCGAAGATAAGGGGAAACTTAAAAAGAATGTGTTTAACACGAGTTGACACAATTTGATGCTGGAGTTTTTACAAAATATTGAGACAGCAGTAGATTAAATAAAAATTCACACAAAATGACAAAAAAATTCATTGCAGTTAAGGTATTGGCAGCAGTAACTAGAATCTAAATTTGTCCCGATCGGGAAACATTGAACCGATAACTTGATCAGAGTATAAAATCCGATAACTTGATGATTTGAAAGAGCTCGGATAGAAGAAGCATGTATAAGGTCTATAAGAAATCATGATTCCATTATATTTTGATGTAAATTACTAAATAAATAAAATTACTATTAAATACTATAATTAATATTATAATATTAAATTTTATGCTATTGAATTATTTCCTAGGTGAGTAGTAACTATTTAGTTATGCAAGAGATATAAGTTTCAATTGATTTGCCATTAAATAACCACTGGCCCCCCATTTATTGGGATTAAAATCCATATAATCAAGTTATAATTTAATTGTTTGCTGTGTTTGTTTTTTTGAAATTTTGTTAATTA
>JAOEHV020309373.1:0-11664 GCA_025447995.2 Isaurus tuberculatus | reverse complement strand
AATGATCACTTTATAGGGTTTCATCAACTGGTTCAAAAGTTAGAATGAATAACACCAATCATTTCTACTCTTCAAGTTAAACAAAATGAATGGTCACTAATAGGGTTTTATGCATTGGTTAAAAGTTGGAATGAATAACACCAAACAATATTTGCACAAGTTCAATCAAAAATTTAAAACTTAATGGGAAATAAAATTCTGGTTTTGCAAGTAGTTTTAAAAATGAAAATTAGATAGGATTTAAAAAACAGGTTGACTTAAAATACTATTGATAATTTGAGATTTTGAATATATTCAGTATGAATTGAATTTCTGTGTTTCAATCTAAGTCATTTTCTAAAGTGTTTGTTATTGCATGCTTGAATTGCATTACATAAAAATCAAATAATTTGTTACAATTTACAATGTTCGTTGACTTGAGTAAAATTTGTTTCCGATCACGAGACTTGCTTAATTGATAGTGTTTTCATCACGTAACAATTTCCCAAGCAACATGACAATGGCGGGCAAGAAATTTCTAATTGCTTGACAACCATACAATTTTGATCTAAATGATACAGTGATTTTTTAACTTGAAATTTTATTCCTGAAAATTCGAATAGGAAATCGCGCGACCTCTAGAAAAATTCGTGGTTAACAAGTGCTCACGATTTTAAAATCCCCAAGGTAGGGGGGCCGGGCATCCCCGGGGGATTCGACATAAGTTCCTTTCCCGTGGGTGGGGAATAATACAAAATTTGACATAACACAACCCCCCGAGGGAGGGGGAATTGGACAAATTATCACAAGAGACTGGGTCTTTGTATGGTTGCCATCTTAGTGTTGCTTTGTTCATAAGGTGGAATCAAGTCAAGTCAAACAAAACTTATACAGTTGAGAACTTTCAAAATCACTCGTACCTATTAATCACGAAATGTTCTCGAGGTCGTGCGATTTCCTATTCGAATTTTCAGGAATGAAATTTCAAGTTAAAAAATCACTGTACCATTTTGGTCAAAGTTGAAACAGAACTTTTCCTAATTTTATGACGTCAATCAGGTTACAGATGATTGGAAGAAGATAAAAAAATCACAGTAGTGTTTGGATTTTTGCGTCAAGTTTATATCGGTGTCAAGCATTGAGGGTTACCATGCACGCCACTGGCTTGTTCCGTTATTGTCGTTTATTATATGGTTAGATAGTTTCCTGCAATCTTATTGGCTGCTAGAAGGGCAAGATGACCGGTCATTATAAGATTTAAAAAAAAAATTTTTTTGACATTTATTTTTGACTTTTCATGTTTGAAGAAATTATTTTTGCCTGTTTTTCGTGATGATTGCCGATTCGGTTGAGTGAACATCATTTGAATAGGTGTGCGCGTGCAAGTTGATATGGAAACTAACGTCCAGTGTTTTTTTCGTTTTATCCGAAAATAGACTAAAGGCCATATAATAAATAAGTTATTAACCTCGTCCGTTCGGTCATTAGAGGGAAATCCCAGACCTCTATCTTGTTGTAATGACCTCGCTATCGTCGGTCATTACAACGAGGTCTCGGTCTAAGATTTCCTTGTAATGACCTCACTCTCGGTTAATAAGTAGTATATAATGAAAAAGGCAGCCTCCCAAAAAATGTGACATTTTGCGTGGCTACAAAACAGTCTAGCCACTTTCAAGAAAGAACAGTACTTTCAAGAATTAGGATAGATTAAGCGGCTTTTCGCAGGCTCCCTCTCTCCGGGCACGGGAGATCTGACCCCAGGGTTTTTTCATTGTTATTTCTTGCTGCTCTAAAAGTTAAGGATGCATGCTGAGAACTTAGAGACATGCAATATAATTTTATATTTATGCTTTGAAGCAATGTACGTGACTTTTTCTTAAGCTCTTCTAAATGCTGACTGCAATACTTCGATAAAAATGTACATGCTATACTAATGCTTCACTGTGTCTATGCTGTGCTTGAAAACTCAATCAATTAACATATATCATGATTGTGGGACTATTTAGAGATAAATTAAAGCTTCAATTGCCGATATGAAGTGCAAATATTGTGAATTATTTGAAAACATCTTTCCCAAACTTCAAGGGTGATTTTGATTATTTTCTCAATATTGTGGAAGAGGAAAAGTTTGCCGAAATGTATTTTTGCGGTTTTCGCATTTTTGGCAGAAACTAAATAACTGCAGCGGAAAAATATTTCCGAAAAAGATTAATTACATTAAAACACAAACAATACTTAACACTTTTAAAATTTCACTTGCACCTGTATATTTCCTCAACACAATGCAGTATGAACCAACTGCTGACTAAAGTTACTTATAAAAATATATATAAATGATATATATTTAGAATGAATAACACCAATCATTTCTACTCTTCGAGACAAACAAAATGAATGGTCACTTTATAGGGTTTCATCAACTGGTTCAAAAGTTAGAATGAATAACACAAATGATTTCTACTCTTCAAGACAAACAAAATGGTCACTGTATAGGGTTTCATCAACCGGTTCAAAAGTTAGAATGAATAACACCAATCATTTCTACTCTTCAAGACAAACAAAATGAATGATCACTTTATAGAATTTCATCAACTGGTTCAAAAGTCAACTAATTCAAAAAATAGAATGCATAACACCTTTCATTTCCACTGTTCGAGATAAATTAGATGAATTGTAATCTTTGAAAAAAATTTCAATAATTAACACCAATCATTTTTGCTCTTCAAGACAAACAAAATGAATAATCTTTTTTTTCATCAACTTGTTCAAAAGTTAGAACGGCTAATAACATCAATCATTTCTTCTCGCCAAATATGCTCACTTTTTAACTTTCAACCTCTGCTCTCAAACCTAAAATATTTTGGTTTATAAGAAAACTGACTAGGCGGGATGAGGTGTGATAAGTTCTTTAATTCTGTAAGCGATGTGTTTTTCATCTCCAGTTCCAAAGGCAAAATTCTGAACATCGTCTAAAAACTGTTGACAATGACGTCGCAAAAACCATATTGGATATAGATTTTAAAAAAACAAAGAAATATCTTTACTTCAGAGAACTTTTAGGATCTTTAACACAATCCTTTCCTTTTTATAACGGGTGTGTTTTGTTTTGAAGCATGCTCCCCAGAAAGATTTTACGAATATGCAGTTGAGCTGAACAACCGTGGAAAAAGCACATCTGGTGGAAGCGAAGACCATAGGAACGGAAAACCCGTCTGAAGGGCAATATTGGCTTATATCAGTTAATATAACGAGGCCAAGGTTCTGATCGGAGGGTGTTACTCAAGTAATATCGTACCCCTTTTCAATGTATATCCCGCAATAAGGGGTGATACTGTAGTTACGAATGGAAACTCGCTTGATTAAGAGTTAGAGGCATCTTTTTTCATATTTTAGGCACTGACTGAACTAATAGCTATGAAAAATTCCAAATAGATAGTTTTTTTTTGGCAAGGAATCATAGCTTTTTTTCTTTCTTTTAAATCCTGCACAAACATGTTAAAGGATTTTACGAACAAAGGAGTTAGTTGTCAATGAATAGTAGCGGTACGGTCTATAACAAAAGTTATTGACTTCAAAATTTGCCAATAAAAAAAAAGATCTTGATAACAAAGTTATCGGTAACAAAAATCTTGTCGAAAACATGAAGATGTCGACAAAAAAGGTTTTCAACAATAAAAGCTTGTCAATAACAAAAGGTTATTTACAACTGCTGTTGTTGACAACTGCTGTTGTTGACAACTGCTGTTGTTGACAACTGTTGTTGTTGACAACTGTTAGTGTTCGATACACCTATCCCACACACAAATAATGGTTCACAACAATTTTCTATAGAACGTATACTAGTTCAAGAATTAAAGTACATGTTTCAACTTCGTGGTTGATTATGGCTTCTGGGAAGAAGCTGAATTGGTGCAGGCTAAAAATAGATGCAGAAAGAAGATATTAAAAAAATAGATTTGGCGGACACTAAACGACAATTTGGATTAGTGAAACTGAATAGCTTTTAGCAAATACTAGTTGCAAATAACTGCCTTAAAAATAAAAACAAAGTGAAATTTTACCTCATAAGTAGCAAGTACGACAAATTTGCTATTGATAAAAAAGATTATTCCTTTACTAAAAGAAAAAGATTGTGTTTAGGATAACTGAAATTCTAGTAGTTTGTTACTAATAAGTGATCGATAAATTATAATTTTTTGTACGTAAATCCTTCATCTGTGGTAGAGATAAATTACAAGTCAATTTCTTTTAATCATTCATTGATAAGTAATAGTCGATACCCAAGTTCTTCGTTTATGGTAGAGACTAGCCACCCATAACTTTTAATCATCGAAGAATAATATTACTCGATAACTGAATACTAGAAGAGCCCAAACATTCGGTTCAATAAGCGTGAGTTAATGGAACCGAATCTTCCCTTAGTACTCGAACAGTTGTTCAAAGAAACTTAAAATTAGGTTTTAATAAAATACTAATGGAAAATAATGTTAATAGGCCACGATGTTCAAGCACTTAAGCACGACTTATACCTGCATACATCAGGGAATGCAGAGATAGCAAGCTTGGATTAATGCCTTAAGCACGACTTATACCTGCATACATCAGGGAATGCAGAGATAGCAAGCTTGGATTAATGCTTTGACATACATATAAGAAGATGTATCTCTAGATAAACATAAGAATAACTATTAACTGTTTTAATACTGCACCTTTATATTCCAGTCTCATATTAACTGGTACAGAATTGTTACATGGTATAATCTTTCATCGATCTTCTGAAACGACTTAAGTTGAGTAAAACCGTTTATACACGATACGAGGGAATGATGTGGTCTTTGTATTATGGAGGTTCTATAGTGCAATAAACTAGCTTTTTCTTTCTGTCACACTTGCTTAAGCCATTCGTGCTACGTACTTTCGCTACCTGACATCGTTGCGTGACACCGCTACGTGACATTTCTGCCTGACTTAATAAAGATGTGTTTCACTTTGGGATCACTTAGACCTGTGTACGCAATGCGAGGGAAAGATGAGGTATTTATGTCATGGAGGCTCTATGGTGCAAAGAACCAACTTTTTCTACCACACTTGTTTAATCCGTGGTATCGCTACCTGAAATCGTTGCGTGACATCGCTGCGTGACATCGCTGCCTGACTTAGTGAAGACGTTTTTCACTTTGGGATCACTTAGACGTGTATACGCTATGAGAGGGAAAGATGAGGTCTTTGTGTCGTTTTAGCTCCACAGTACGATGAACAAGATTTTTCCTTCTGTCCCACTTGCCAGTTACGCCATTCGGGCTATGTGACATCGTTGCGTGACTTAGTGAAAATTTGTTTCACTTTTGGTTAATTAGACGAGGGAAGGAATTGGTCTTTATGTCACGGTAGCTCCAGAGTACAATGAACCAGCTTTTTCTATCTCACTTGTACACACCGTACATGCTATGCGGCATCGCTACGTGATATCGTTGCGTGACCATAACGTTTTCTTATTGGTTGACCCGAACGTGCTCGATTCGAAAACCTCGAGCGTGGTCTTTGCTCAATAAACATCGTCACACTTTCACGCTTCCTTATACCATTCGTGCTACGTAACACCGTTGCATGACCGTTGCATGTTAATGGTTGACGTTTTTGTGTTTTATGAGACTCAAAATAGGTCTTTATTTTGCGACATTGCACTCAACAAGCTTTGTCACGCTGTCACGCTTTTTTTACGCTGTTCTTTGCAATGTTGCTGACGCAGCACTTAGTGAGGAGACGTTTCTTAACTGTTGACTTGGATAACTACACGCACGGTGAGACAAACACACGAAGAGGTCTTTTTTGACTTTAAAGCGCTATGGTGCGCTCAACCATCTACCTCTTCTTTTTCAGGATCTTGGCTTAACTGCAACATATGTCATGTCAAAGCGTGAAGCCAGCTTGCTACAGAGGGCTGCGTTTCACACGAAGGACGTGAAGCTAGGTATACGTATCAATAGCATGGAGGTCTTACAATCAAGGCTGAATGATAGTGGACAACTTTAGGGGTCTCTCCACTTTAAATCAAAACTTTTTCAGCAGGTAGTGTTTTTCATTGTGCATGGAAACATTTACAGTTATGGCTCTCAGTTTATGCTCTATTTTGCTTTGACTTTTTGATCGAGATGCTAACTATTAGGTCTCTTCCCATCCAAATCTCATACTAATTTATCATCAGGGTTTTGGTCATTGACGAGAAATCGCCTGCAACCAGAACATAGTAGTCATAAGGAAACTTATTCCTTAGCCTTAAGTTGTTCTCAAGATAACTTTACGTTTGAAAAAACGACAATTTATTTCTTTCAACTTGTGATAGGTGTTACTCGGATAACTTTTGCGCTATGAATCATGCTTTGCTGTCAACTCGTTCTAGGCTACCTCCGGGTCTTCGAGTCGCCATAAAGCAGTTTATGTCGCACTAACAGTTTTTAGCATTTTCCCTTATACCGCACTAAGTCACACTTGAATTTTTTAATATTTTTTCTTAAGTCGTTTTAAGTCTCCTTAAGTCGCAATCAAATATCTCAACATTTTTTCTTAAGTAGCTTAAGTCGCTCTAAATCGCCTTAAATCACAAAAAAGGCCTTAAATCAAAGTAAGTCGTTATAACTCACATTAAGTCAACTTAAATCAAAGTAAGTCGCTCTAACTCACAGTAAGTCGCCTTAAATAACAGTAAGTCACCTTAAACCACAGTCAGTCACTTTAAATCAAAGCAAGTCGTCTTAAATTACAGTAAGTCGCCTTAAATCACAGAAAGTCGCCTTAAATCACAGTAAGCTGCCTTAAATCACAGTACGTCACCTTAAATCGCAGCAGTCGCATCAAGTCGACTTTGGTTGCGCCGAATTAAAAACTTAAAATTGGCCTTCTTCTGGCCAGTATTACTTAACTTCTAGTGAATGAAGCATCGGATTTAGGCTGATAAATTTTTTAGTTTAGAATTTTCAATTTCGACAAATACATAATACAGATTACTTGTTGCAAATACATAACATGCATATATTTCTAATCACACTAGTTATTTGGTTGAAGCCGGTTCTAGGACATTTTAAAAATCTCTCTAAGGAAAAAGTTACTATACAGAGCATTTTTATGACTTTAATCGACTGTACCGATTCGATTTCTAACCATTCAGTAGAATTCCTTTGTGTATACGAACTCGGTTATTCTTGTGATTTAATTCAAACACGGCGGCGTGGTTGGCGCAGTTGGTAAGATCTTTGCCTTCCAACCACAAGGTCCCAGGTTCGATTCCTCGGCTTTGCCGAAATTTGAACATTCGTGTGACCTTTTCCGTCAAAGCTTACTCAGCTTTCCATCCTTACGAGGTCGGTAAATGAGTACCAGCTTCGGCTGGGAGCTAACCTGCGATGGATTAGTGCCCCGTCCAGGGGAAGTCAATGACTCTCATCCGCTTAATACTACAGAAACCGGAGATAAGCGCCGGCTCCAATGGGCCACTTGGCTCGGAAAAGGATTTAGCTTCATACAAACACCTCAGAGGGGCGAATAACAAAGTTAAACAGCAGTAGTGAATAACTAAGTTGGAATATTTGATCTGACATAGCAAGGGTAATCGGAATATCTATAATTGAATTTTTCCGCTTATACTTCTGAATTTCAAATAATGAAAAAAAAGCTATCTCAAATAACTAGGTTAAAAAGATAAATTTTAAAATAGTTAAGCTAAAGCTAAATCCTTTTCCAACCTAGTGGCCCATGGGGCCGGCGCTAATGTCCAGTTTCTGTAGTGTTAAGCGGATGAGAGTCATTGACTCCCCTGGACGGGACACTAATCCATTGCAGGTTAGCTCCCAGCCAAAGCTGGTACTCATTTACCGACCTCGTAAGGATGGAAAGCTGAGTAAGCTTTGGCGGAAAAGGTCACATCACACAAATGTTCAATTCTCGGCAGAGCCGAGGAATCGAACCTGGAACCTTGTGGCTGGAAGACATAGATCTTACCAACTGCGTCAACCACGCCGCAATAAATAGGGTTAGGGTCAGATAATTGAGAAGTATAAGCTATTATTGACTGCTGTTCGAAATAAGAAAAATAATGTATAAGTTTGGAATAATCCCTCCATTAAATAACATGTAACTGCGGCTTATGCAGCACTAAAACTGACTTTAACAGGGGCTTGCTTGATAAAGTTCTGATCAAAGAAAAGATGCGAAAGTTTTTATCACTTTTACACAAACAGGTCTGACTAAAAAATATGATAAAAAATAGCTACGAGACTTATTTATTTATAACCTTTTTATTTTTCTCCTAGCTTTTATTTTTATTTTATTTTATATTACACAATATTTTTCATTAGCAACGTGAATGTTTAAACTGATCATTTTTTTAATATTTACCAAATTTATCTAATAACGATAAGTAGCAGACGAATAAGACAGCAAATCTACAAAGAGCGTAGCTGGATTTTTTCTTAGACGAGCAAGGAACAATTTTTTAGAAAGTGATACATGGAGAAGTACTTAAAAAATCTTAAACAGACCTTCATAAAACTGAAAATAAGACAAGAAACGTAAATGAAAATGCTAGTGTCAAGCCCAAAAGGTCGAGTAAAACAGGGGTTTCATTAAGGGCCGGCTACCGGGCATATTGACAGGCTGTAAACACAACTTTGCCTGGCTGATTTCAACAATTTAGAGAACATATACCCTATTGCCATGACTATACCATGCTATTTTTCTGAGTTTGAACGCAGTCTTCTCAAAAATAAACTGACTTATTTCCCCCTTAAAGGAAGCACGATTTTCTTGGTTGTAGAACGCGTTAAAATTTACGTTCACGTCGCTCAATAATGCATCGCGAAAACAAATGTTTTGCATGAAAGCCAATTTGAAATGTGTCAAAATTTTCCAGGGAAGCATGCCCCATGCCTCCCTAGCTTGGCAAGGACCACTGGGCCTTACTTTTTTCCTGCCCGGCTGTCATAGCCTGATGCCCTCCTGATCAAATCCTTAATGAAACCCTTGGTAAAAAGTAGTGTATAAAAACACGCGACACTTTTCAGCTCAACAAAATGTTTCGGCAGACATTTGCCTTCGTTAGTATTCAACAGTGTAGAATAAAAATAACATATCTTTATGAAATAAACTAAACAATAACATAATAATAAGAGGTGGAATGTAATTTTTCATTGTGAAAAATCAAAATGGAAGTTAAGAGATGAATTCATATTAGAGACGGAAAACCTTCTTGGACGGGAAACTCATCACTCAGACGGGAAACTCGTCTGATATGAATCCGGCGAGTGACGAGTTTCTTGTCTCAGTTTACTCGTCTTATTTTCCCGGCCAAACCGACGAGAAAGTTGGACGGGAAACTCGTCATCAGAGACAGAAAACCCATCCTAAATTCCTATTAGACGGAGAAATCGCGACGAATTTTCTTCTTCTGGGATAGATAATCCTCGTCCTACAATCCACGACAAAAAGAACTGAAACACCCCCTCTCCCCATCACAATGTTGGTTAATGTTGGCAAAAACAGTTCAGTTTTTAGCCTATCTGCAACGAACAACATTGAAAAGGGGAAGGGGGAGCACAAGTGTTTCACTATTTCTGTCGTGGATTGTAGTCATCTGTAGACCACCAATACAGATTTATCATCGCAATAATCTGTGCCTTAATTTATATTAGTCAGAAAAGCTAAGACGGTTAAAACAACCCTTTAATTCATTTTAGTCGGTTTTTTATGAAACGAAATTCCGCCCGAGACGAGTTTTCCGTCTTTTAAAATAAATTCAACAAATATTAACGTGCTTAAGAAGATATTTGTCTAGTTATGTCTGCTGATACATGTTGATCATTTTGCCTTGTTGGCTGATCTAAAAAGTTCTAAAAGGGTTTAGGATTTAGTATCGAGTCGTTTTAAAATACGCACCTTTTTGTATGACTGTTTGTCGACTATCCAAAACTTCTCCGTAGCGCTTTTCATTTATATTTTGGAAGAATAATTTTGAACCTCGCTTGAATTCAGACATTTCGGCTGAATATTCTGAAAAAGAAGCATTTTGTTTGTCATCCAAAATATCGTATTTCCTCGAATAAACGCCCCGGCGTTTATTAAATTTTTTATCATTTGGGTGAGGCGTTAATTTGAGGGCGGCGTTTATTTAAAATGCTCGGTTTATCTTTTTAAACAACCAACCGTAACTTTACTTTAAAAAGTAGAAAGAATGATACAGTTCTTTGTTTGGCTGTACCAATAAAACTTTACAATTTTAAAACTACAACTTGTTGCGCTTGTAAACGTGTAAGAAGTCAGATAAATTCGATGTTGCGGATTTTTGTCTGTGCCTTTCAAACTTTAAACTTACAGGGTGCGGCGTTTATTCGAGGGCGGCGTTTATTAATATTTTGACTCTCAGGTGCGGCGTTTATTCGAGGAAATACGTTACTTAGATAGTCTTGAAAAATAGGGGGAACCCCTTTTACAGCCCCCTTGCCAGCCCCCATCTCTGGCTACGCTCCTGTTTAGGTTTACAAATGCAGGCGCTTATCTTTAACTAGTCTCCAGGGCTAGTTAATAACTTGTCTGTAGGACAATGGTTGAAAACTGATCAAGTCTACGTATCACCAAAATAGTTTTATTTTTGAGTGGTTTTACTATCAAAGTACACTCTAAACTACCAAAGTAATAAACTTGTGAGAAAGTTTTATGAATTTAAACTAAAGATTTGACATTTTTTCTTATTTTTAAAAACGCTGAAACAAATTTAATTGGCCAAGGCATATCAGATACAACCTAGTTATTAAACTTTAAAAATATTCCAGAATTATATAATTCATGGCTATGGCTAAACGACAAGAACTGGGTGTCAACATTTTCTGAAAAAACGAAAAAATGAAAGAAAATTGAAACCAAAGATTTTTTTTTCAAAATTTATCTTGCCATTTCAAAATGCTTGTAAATATTCTGCTTTCAAGTAAACTCACTTGGGGCCAATAAAGTATTAATTATTTAATAAAAGTTCATAGTTTTTGTAGATATTTATTTAGGTAATTAAAACCATTTTAAATTAATTTTCAAAGACTTTTGTTCCTAATTGAAATTGATTGTATACTATAAGTATTATTAATACTGGAACAATTCCAAAAATGCAAACAAAAGATAACTTGAATATCCTTTGTTTAAAATTGACTCAAAACAGTATTTGAGTACTAGAAACAGCAAAGTTTTTTCTGAGGCAAGAATGAATTGCATGCAACTTTAGTGTATATTTGACACTTACTGAATTTGTTGTACAGCTAATTTTTACAAATTTTTAATTCTGATTTTGTATTGAAAACACATGATAAGATGCTGATGTTAGTAGTTTTTAATTTCAATAAATATGATATTGACTTCTTCCTCATCACGTCACAAAATGGTGTGCCGGTAGTTATTTTGTCTTCCAGGGATGTCTACCAGTCAAGTTCCCCTTCCTAGGGGCTGTTCACAAAGGACGTCACACTTTTTGGGCACATTTTTAGGACCCCCACATCCCCCTGTCACAATAGGGCCATTTATGCCGGAGAAAATAAGACGCGTCTTATGTAAGACACGTCTTAAATAAGACGACAACTGTACCATTTATACGTTCGCGTCCTACATAAGACGCGAATATCTCGTATAAATGGTTCGCGTCTTATTTTTGAT
>JAOEHV020309372.1:0-25138 GCA_025447995.2 Isaurus tuberculatus | reverse complement strand
TTTTGCTTGTCTACCCAAAGTTTTGCATAAGCATTGTTTCTAGTTTCTCTTGGGATCATTGTAAGTCCCAAGAGAAACTAAAAACAATGGTTATGCAAAATTTTGGGTAGACAAGCAAAAAGTATTATGGTATTTTTGATAGTGGCCAATAGTTAGGGAGTACGGGAGCAAATCGAATTCAAAGATTTGTGTTTGTATGTGTTTAGATTCATACCATAGTCAGTAGATACAAACAAGAGGCAGCAGCAGTGAATATTTGATGGGGGGGGGGGCACAATTTCAAGGACCGATGGGACAAAAAATCTAGGGGATGCAGTCCAATTCAACGTAACTGTTTTCTGTCTTCATGAGAAAAATTTCTTTAAAATGCGACTTTATGAATACCTCAATAATGATGCATTCACAAATACTCAAAGGAAATTTTTTTTTACTTTTTTTTTTTGGGGGGGGGGGGGGAGCATCCGCCCCCTCTGCCACTGCCACTGGAAACTTAAACATAAAATTCTGTGCACAAATACAAACTTCTAAAATACAACTTACCATATATCACTAGGCATTCCCACTGGCTCAAACTCCAGTATTTCAGGTGCTTTAAAAAACAGACATTTTTTGAGTATTCATTAACACTTTACAAGAATAAACACCAACCGTTTTAATGCCCTATAGCTAGTCTCCCCAGCATGCTGGTTTCAGCATTAGTTTTTGTAGTGTATTAGATTTGTCCTGCAAAGTATGGTCAGCGGTTGTTATTGGGAATATAGTAAATATGGCGGACTACTGTTTCGGAGCTCGTGTTTTGCTGTAGTTTAATCTGTTTATATCGGGTCATCAAAGTTACAGTTTTAATGTCAGCTTTCCACTTTTAGATCCAATAATAAAGCATTGATATTAATAACCAATATCCTTCCTTTATATTCTCTTCTTTTGTTTTTAGTTTGTTTAAAAACGTGTTTGAAGGGCTTTAATTGCCATTGGATTGTCTAAAACTAGTGAGATATTTCTTGTTTTACTAAAACTTTGGGCAACCTGAACCTGATGGTCACAGTTTTCACATTGAGTCAACCAAGACAGCAAATACCATCAACATTTGAATTTGGTTTTTGGTTGTCTTCTTGTGTTTCCACCACTTCTAGCAAGCTGTAAATTTCCCCTCTGATTTATGTTTAATTCATATCGTAATAAGAACATGCCCGCATTATTCTGAATTCCTGGTATTTATCAATAGAATAATTAAGTTGATTTGGCCTAGGATTCTTGGAAAAGACAAATGTGATAAGTTCTAAAACTTACAAATAATATGATTTGAACCTGTTTCCTAACTATCCAAAAATGCAGAATTCTGACAAATCAAATAATTAACTCAGTTGTTTATGCTGACAAACTTGGCAACTGTTGCTTTCTTTAAAGTAATAGAATCCAAAAATGTTTGGAAAAAACTGGGGGAGCACTGGCGTCTGGCCCCTCCCCTTGCTACAGCTCTCAAGCTCCTTCTTAATGATACCTATATCATAATACTAAAACTTATGCCCTGAGTTTTATTAACGTTCAAAGTCAATGTTGTAATAAGTCAAATTCAAGATTTATGGGAAAGCATATTATACTGGGAAAAATATGCTATTTTTGATATAAAAGATGCAGTTGTAACCAAACAGATTGCTTCCAAAAGAAAGGCATGCTGTAGTGTTAAACCAGAAGAGCACACATTGCTATTCTAATAGGAAGTTCATCACATCAATGGGATTGGATATTATGTACAACAAGGAATATGGAAACCATTCATGTGATAGGATATTGTATTAGACATGGAATGGGATACATTACCATCATTACAGAGTGAATCAGTGCTTGTAAAAATAGACAAGTAAACTAATCAAGAAATGTAATTTAAAAACTCAATAAACAATTGGCTTCAACAAAAATGGGAGAAGCCCAGCCCCCTATCTCAAATTTCAATCTGCCACTGGAATGAAAGCAAATAATTCAGCAATAGATACTTACCCACAAATTCAGGTGTTCCAACCATGAGACATATTTGTTCTCCCTTTTTTATTTTTTTTGCCAGACCAAAGTCAATTATTTTTAGTTCTGGAGATGGACCATCAGTCATAAGTAAAATATTGTTTGGCTGCAAATGATAAAAGAACCACATTAATTGCAAGAATTTCAAATACCTTTGGTGTGAACAAGTTAATGAAACATAACATGTTTTCAGAGCATGAAAGAACTTATCAACATTTACTACTTATAAACTCATAAACAAGAGACTCCGTAGTAGTCTGTACCCTGCACGAGTCTGAATTTCTTCTATAAAGGGAGATCGTGGTAATGCAGTAATCTTAAGTCTTAAGAGGTCCGTCTATGTTGACTTTTTTCTATAAACATTCAACATAGCAACCGGCATTCCCTGCAACTGATCGCAATAAGAAATATTTCAAAACATGCTTGAGTGCTGGTGAAGTTATGTGCGAAATTGAGTTCAAGATGTAGAAATTTTCTGGTTGGAGATTATGTTTATTCTACATTATCTATGAGCGGCAGAAAGCGTTTAGAAATTTTAACTGTTGTCACGTTCTGAACATTACTATTAGCTAAAAATAGGAAAATTCATTTCTTGAAAGCAACATTTCAGATCAGTTAATAATTGTCTTCGTTGTCAAAACTGTTTGTCGAGTTTTGTAAGCTTTGTTCTCATTTTGAATTTACTTTTATTTATAAAAGGTAAAAGTTATTTAAAAATTTGATAAAAAAAACAAACGTTTTCAAGCATTAACTGATCTTCAAGTGAAAATTTGAATTAACTTTTCTTACTTCTACCTTGAGTTCAACTGTACTTCAACTGGGCCAGACAAGAAGTGTTTCCGAAAATATCCCCCGATTTCGCCAAAAATTTTGAGCGTTCTGCTTGCCAGTCAGTTGTCACTTCAAAAAGCAACTTTGTGTGTGAAAAATGTATGTCATGAAAATGGTCAAACAAAACATCCAACTCTTCCAAACACAAGACTTTCTTCCCTCGATGGTGACACAAACTTTGGCGCGGCTGATAAGCAATAAGCCTGGGTACGAGGTTGCAAAAACGTGCCCTCATGCAGAGTAATTAGGTTTCGATACACTTTGATGTATTTAAGCCTGATGCCTATATTCTGTTTGACCCAAAAGTGGCCAACCTACACAGGTCCTATATACACTACATTGAGATCTGAAAATAAACCCCCAGAAAAACTTGAAACCTGGAAACATTAAACTGTTGCTTTAGCACTCTATATCTCAGATAAAAGTATGTGTCACAACTCTTTTCAGGCACGTATGCAGGGGGGGTGCATTGGGTGCACGTGCACCCCCCCACCTGATAAAAAGGTCAGATCAGGTACGGCAAGAACAATCTAAAAGGGAGGAACTAAAAGAAAGAAAGTGGACAGCCATTCAGGTCGGGACTACAAATTGTATAGTAAATATTTTTTGACTTTTTCATGTTATCTTATCCATATTGTTGTTAAAAAAACCTCACGAACGTGAGTAGAAAATGGTCGAATGATTTCAAAGCAGTCTAAGAAAGCAATAGAACTTATAAAGAAAAGCTAACAATGCCGGATTACAAATTGTTGTTACATATCAGATATCAGAATTGTTTAGATTTTAAGGACTGATAACCTAAGGTCTGCTCAAGCTTAAAGTGCACCGCCCCCCCCAGCAGGAAAAGCTGCGTACGTGCCTGCTTTTGAATATTGATAAAGGGTTCCAAACAACAGGGCCGGCAGAAGCTCAGAGTTATTGGGGGGCAGAGAGAGCTTATAGCAAGCACAGAAGTACACACCTCTAGGGGTTTGTGTGCATGCAAAATTTTGGCAAACTATATCATCTGAAATGCCAATAATGCATATTGTGGGACTAGTTTTTGATGGCTCACAATTTATATTATGGGCAACGATTGTTGAATAGATGTCTTAAGAGGGAAAGTTGAAAAGTACAGCTTGCGGAAAAAAGAGTACTAAAAATCTGGGGAGCTGGCACCCTCCCTGCCCCCAATGATCAGCGGGCCTTGCACACCAACTTCAGTAGAAATGAAGTTAGATAGGTAATGCTGTTGTTGGTTGTTGTTTGATTTTATTTTTGGGTCCTTATTTTATTTATAAAACTAGATTTCTAATTACTTTAGCATGTCCTACCAAATCAAAATGCAAGGGAGAAGGTCCAATTGTAAACAAGTTTGTCAAAAAATAGAAAGGAGGTTAAAAGCACTAGTTTTAAACATATACATATATCATAACTAAGGCCTTTTCTGTCAGCTAGCCAAAATAACAGTTGAGGAGATAGCTCATTTAACCACCAGCTTGCTGTTTCAAGAATTTCCAACGTTTCTTCACACATTATATGACAAATATCATTATTCAATGAAAATATTTTTGTGTTGTTTGCTTTGGAGATATTCACCTTTCAACTAATGTCAAGCAAGGACTAGGAAATAAAGAAGCACAATCAAGAAAATTCTACTCATGCGATCGAGATCAGATGGTTGAACACTAATATAACAACTCAGAAAATTTTATAGCACTCAAAAAAACCAGCTTTGACAATGTTCTTTAATTTTGATATGACCCAGATTATAATGACATTTTGACACAATCTTTACAGCACTTATTGACATGAAGGGATTAACTTGATCTTAGCTTACAACTAGCAGGTTCTTATTTAATTAATTTGTTCTGCCCCCAGTTGATACAGAGTGTACGGTACAGTGAGAAGCCACTGATACTATTTAAATTAGTAAGGGATGTTGTGTTTGGCTTTGATTCAGATCATTTTTTAGTTTCTCTCAAGGTTTCTCACTTTAAATCTTTGAAATGACTTGGAGACTTAACTAAAGTTTTGAACAGAAGCTATTTACATTGTTTTTGCACTATATACACTTTACATGTGCGTGATTTTCTTCCAGAAACCAGCACATTTTTAGTGTTTTCCTAACCCCACAAGTAGGATTTTCTTTTTAGAGCTTAGATTAATTAAAAATAACCTAAAATAATTTCAATGTAGTATATATTCAACATGCTATTCTTCAAATTAATACTGCACTTCTATTAAAAATATACAATAATAGATCTAAAGATAATAAGAGATTAAAGTAAAAGTCATTATACCTTATTCTGAATTAACTAGTTTAATTTTAACACTAAAAAATAGAACAGAATGTATAAATTGACTGACTGAATAGAGATGAGAACAGCTTTCAAACTTTTAATCAACTCATAAAACAAAATTTTAAAAAAATATGATAAGCCATTTTTTATGATAGAAAAAGCTGTTTATTATCCAGCAGTTCCTCTTCAATAATGCCAACTATAAATTTTCTTAAAAGTAGAATGGATACTACGTGTAATGACTAACTTTTTTATTACCTAAAATGGTTGTGGAATTCAATGGAAGGCACTATAAACATTAAAACACAGCATGAATGTAATTAAAGAATTGGCAGTTTTAAATACTTGCATTCGTAAATGAAAACACTACCCATTTTTCAGAACATATATACTGCAATCAGTTTCCACTTCAAGTCTTTAATCTTTCAACAGTTTTTTTATCAGACGATCTTTGAAAAATCTATAATTCTAACCAAATTCTCTAAAATATAACATTTACACTCCAAATTCAGAACTGAAATCTCGACAAAAATTAAGACAAAGATTTTGAGCCACGTTTAAAAATTATTAGTTTAAGAAAAGTCAACTTCTTATATTAGATTCTCTTTCACGATTAAAACTATACACTTGATGAATATAGAATTCTGTGTTGGCTCTCACTTATAGTTATTTATAGCAAACATCTAACATTCTCAACATTTTGTAACTACAAATAGCCATCTATCTATCATGTGTCTATGTTCATGTGTCAAATAGCCTTGAACTGAGGCATAAAGAAATTTAATATCACCTGTAATGTAAATGTATGTATACACTTAACCCTAACATTTGTTGAGCTCTAAACAAATTTAAAAATGTTAAACAACTTTTAACCTAACCATTTTCTTGAAATCAGTGCATATTATTCAAAATAAAGGAAATGATGGATTCTGATTTTGTGAATAGGTTGCCTTGCAAGGCTCTGAAACATTAGACACTCTCTTAAAAATACTTAATCTCTCAAAACGTTATCATGAGGTACACAGCGGGATGTTATGAATACTTAAAAGATCCATTTCAAAGAAATATCTAGAAGTAAATTTTTTGCAATATAAGTAAATTAATTGATATGTATCAACCTATCACAAAATAATTTGTTTTGTCTATTGAAAAGAAAGTGCGTCAAATAATAATCACACGAGCTTTATTTGGTACTGAAAGTCAACAAAACAATTCAATTGAATTTTAAAACGCCCCCGTGAACAATACATAAATTAAAATGTAGAAACAAGACTTCAAAAACTAAAAATGCGGAATTCGTATTATTCGTTACTCTTCATTACGAGAACACAAGTGAGTGTCACCATTATATGGGCCAATTGCATACTTTTGCGCGACTCAACAGAAAATAGAATTAATTCTTGTAACTCGGGCAAATAAGGTGGAAAATTAATTTAAATCCACCGGAGGCAGCTTATTCCTGCAGAAAAATAAACGAAAAAAACGATCTAAACAAACTTTTAGTCTTTCTTGATAAACTATCGCAGATTGAAAATGTTACTGGCGAAATATGATCAAAGGTCGTGTTCAACGAGATGTAGCAATCAATAAAGAAATCTATTTTAAACTCTACTTTACATCTGCCAACAGCCAGTCTAATTATAATTCTCCAGCAATCCCTGATACATAAAAACCTTAAAATGAGACGCTTTGGTTAATTTTATAGGTTTAAGTTTACATGACGATAAATTTTATTTCTGTTCCCTTAATGAGGTTTGTGCAAAAACTTAAAACTGTTATCATGCGCCATAGGTAGTCGAAAAGTGAGCTTTGCACATGTTAGACCCAGACTAATGATAAGTAAGTGTCTACAACACGGGTTGTGAACAACTTATCATTTAATTTTCATGGCATCAGCATATGTGTTCACAATTAGTACATGATCGAAGGAAAATATTCCACATCTTTCAAATCTGTCACAATTATTTTACTTTTAAATATAACAATAGGAAATTTTGTAAAGTGTAATCATCGTAACATATTTTACAGCTCAAGGTATTAATAAACGTACTTTACAAAGAACAAAGTATTTATGAAAATAGCATTCTCAACAGAAAAATGGGCGCTATATACGTTAAAAAAACTCACAAAACTTGAATTCAGCTGGCTCAAGAAGAACGCCACTAAATTATTTAAACTCTGTTTGACTATCACTCACAAGCTGAAATACGAAGGAAGCCAATCGAATACCTCAAGCCAAATAACACAATGAGATATTGACTTGGCTTTCGGTTTAGCAATTTAAATTGCAAGAAGTAACACCTCTTAAGTGTTTAAAGAAAGATCTGAAATATATAGTTTTTTTTAAAGAAAAAGCGCCGATACAAAATGAATGCTGTGATGTTAACCGGTTTTGCATCGTGCTCAAATTGATGGTGCGCGCAGGCTGTCGAGCTTTGATCTTTTACAGATTCTTTCATAAAATAGTAAAACATCTTTGAAAAAACCAAGGACGCTTTCCTTTCTAACGCTTTTAAATATTTTATGAGTTGGTGGTTTTAATGTTTGAGTCAAATGTACCTATTTCAGAATAAGCGTGGCGAAATAAGTTGTTTACAATCAGCGGGAAATCGACCGGTTGCTCGCCATGCATCGACACAACAGAACTCATGATCATTAACGACTGTCAATGGGGACTGATCTGAAAAGAAATAACTCCATGCGTTGTTTTTATAAAGATATTTTTTTGTGCTAATAAACTGCAATACTCGAAAATTCCGGAAATAGATTAAATTTAGAAGTGACCAAAACGTTCGTTCTTACCGCTTGATTTGGTTTTGCTGCAGGATTTGAGCTATAACAATGGTGTGCTTCCAAGTGAAATGAAAAATAAACATTCAACACTGTATAACATATGTAGTTTAAACTACACTTACCTTCAAATCCAAATGAATATAGTCATACTCGTGCAAATGTTGTACTCCTTCAAGGATTTGCCTCAACAAAAATACAACTTCTCTCTCACTCCGACAAGCTGGATTCTCAGAGTCTATTGCCACACAATGCCGGTGTAAGTCGCCCCCGAGCGCTCTGCAAATTTGTCCAGTAAACAATATACACTTGAGTTTTCTTTACGTACAGGAAAAGTTAACAAATAACAGTGTGTCTAAATTACAGGTTAAGACAGGTAGACAAGCTGAATCAAAGACCAATACATACAATTCTAATACTAAAATCAGTTCTGTCCTTGTTTCAAAGACTTCGTACAAAGTAATTAATTTCGAGTGCTGGCGTGGTGTGTTCGTCTCTTGAAGAACTTCAACTTCGTGCCACACTTCTGCCCGACAATCTTTCCCCTTTCTTCGCTTTCGAACAAATTTTGCAGCGAATTCTTTACCCATTTCCTTGTGGACACATCGTCTCACAACTGCGTACTGACCCCTAGAAAGAAAGTAATAAATTATTCTCTGTAAGCGCAGAATCATTTCAATCGAACTGCAACTTTTAAATCTTGCAAGGTACACATCAAAATGTTTGTCTGATCTGACTTTAAAATCATTTATAATACATAAATAAATTTACCTTCCGATTTCATCCTTAACTTCGTAGATGTTGTCAAACCGTTCGGTACGTGGCTGAAACTGCGACATTTTGACGGAACGATTCGTTTTCTCTTTAACCGAACATCAGCATTCAATTCTCCAATGGTCAGACAACTAATAATATACCAACAACTGTCACTTCAATTTTTGTGTCGTTCACGCGCGGAACATAGAATCGGAATAATTCCCCGCGTTCTTCATGCATATTCTAACGAAATTCGAACCAATCACATCCCTTGACTTACAATAAAACTCCGCCCCTACATTTTCCTTCAGCGTCACTTCCGCACAACTACAAAAAAAAACAACTTCATATGATATCAGATTTATTCAACTTTTCGACGTTTCGGTTCAAATTTTTGTCTTGTCAGGGCAAAAAAATATTTTTCTCTCCAGCCGGCTACGAAATTCCCAACGATAATCAGATCTTTTTAAGGAGACAGTTTTTATACAGATCGTGTCAAAGATATTGTTACTGTTTATTTGTTAGCCATTCAGTTGCAAGAACTAGAAGACATTTGTTTAAAAGGATCAGTCACATATCCTTACAGCTACGTAAATGTGTTGATTATTCCCCTTTTTCGATTAAGTCAAAATATTCCTTTCCATCGGTTAGCCACAGAAAAATCTTCTTTCACAACAAGTCCTGTGGGTGCTATAAACAACGAGCAATTTAGTTATTTACGACAGATTTCTTATGTCATTTAATTTCAAGTAGCTGAAGGATTTCAATTCACGTAAATTTGTTTCAACAGGATATAATGATAATTTTTTAAGATTTCCTGGAGAAACGAAAAGAGGAACACTGAAGAAATGACTCAATACAAAGTTCAATACATGGTTCAATACAACAATTTTCCTGTTCATCTTCACAGCTCAATAAACTGTAAAAATAATAAAACTAAAGAATTAAGGTTTTATTGTTTGTCAAGAGGGGAGAGGTGGTTGGAAGAAAGTGGGGAAAAATCTTTCATACGAGTACTGTTTTCCAGCCTTCTCTAAATACTCATTATTGTTGACTGAAACTATAAATGTTTATATCTTTAGAATACAAAATTGACTTTGGCATATACTGAATGTCAGATTATCTGTCCCATGACTTTGTGACACACCTTATAACATCAAATATTATTTACATAAAAGATATTCTAATAGATTATAGAATGCTGCTTTTAATTGTTATTGGATAATTTTGCCGTTTCGAAAAACAGGAAGATTTTATACGACTTTCTTACAAACATATTGTTGTATATTGGTCTGAAGGACTTGGGGGCCGGGCATTTGACCATCATAGTAGGGACGAGGGGCGGGGCATTTGCCAACAAAAATTGTCCCCTGGGCTGGCCATTTGACCAAAATTTTCAAATGCCCGGGGGTTTGCTCGGGGGGATGCTTGCGGCTAGAATTGACTTGCACATTAGCCTCGATATTCTTATGAAATGTGTTCTAGTTCTTGTAAAAAAGTGTATATAAGCGAACGAGCAGAACAGTCCATCGTCAACCAATTTGATCATTGCTTAAAGTGTTACATAGGTTAAAAATAGAAAAAATGAAAACAATTTTAAAAATAAAAGAATTTTCCCAAGAAAAAGGGGCATTAAAGTAGTCGATTAACCACGTGATTCACTTGATTTTGCCTTTGTTTTTTTCATTAGTCTAAAAAAGATTTTGATTCTCCTCACTTAAGACAAGAAATAGTCAACAAAGAACACTAAAAAGTCCACTTATAGCAAATATGTTTACAAGGAAAAGTCCTTTGTTCTATAGCTACAAATACTCTTACCAATTACCAATTACTAAAAACAGGGGCGGATCCAGGTATTTAGGAAAGGTAGGGGGGGGGCGCAAAGTTTGAGCCAAGGCTCCATCTCCTACCCTACGGGCTTCCGTATTAAAAAAGCCATTCTGGTTTCTGTTTCACAAAGCCTAACAGTTCCTAGATGCACAAAAATAACTTTATTTTTAAAAACTTCACACGAGGATTCATTGAGACCCCGTACGGGCAGCAATTTTTCAAAAAGAAAAAAAATTTCCACTACTCACGAACGAAACAGCGGTTGTGTCTTGCTTTCATCTTTTTTGTCAGTTGTTATAAGTATCACTTAGTCTGTAATGACTCATAGACAAATATTCACTTTTAGCCGATATATAGCCTATTTTAAAATCATTATCTCACTAATAAGTAATGGGAGAAGAGGCGCAGCCCGTCTGGCCCTTCCCCTAAATCCGCGCCTGTCAAAAACTCCTTCGCTGAAGATAGAATTGACAATCCCCCTCCACCAGTTTAGAATCCTGACTGGTAGGATGCACAACTGTTTGCGATTTACAAAGCGTTGTGAATTTGGCACTGGTATCATCTAGGTCAAATTCATTTTGGTCGTTTTGAACCCAGTTTATCCACATTCAAATTCCGCGCTTCTAACAACTGAGTCACGGTGAATGAGTCACGATGCCATAGAAACGAAAATAAATAATTAAAATATACACAAATAATGTTACCTGTTTTTGTCGGATTTTCAGATTTTGTTAACAATAACAATAGACGTTGAACAGTGCGCGCCTCATATTTTACTTATAGCCACTTGCGAGCCAATTTGAATTTAAACCTGAAGAATACCTGTTTGGCCAGCCAAAATAACAATTTTAAAATCTAAATACGTCCTATATATATATTTATATATATAGTTCTATAAACGCAAGACAAACGTTAGGGTTTTCCTGTGCACTTCCCATGCCCTTAAGTTTTACGCCATAATATGCGCAACTAAGACAATATGACAATATATATTCAAAAAAAGGTCATGTGGTTAAATAATTACATAAAATTGTGGCTTTAACTTTAAATTTACGTGAGAAGATTACCTACCGCAATTGAAATATCTGTGAAAAAAAGATTAATCTTAATAAGGAAACAAATTTAATTTGTTAAGAAACAACTAATTTTTTCACAGGACAATTAGAATGACAAGTGATTAAAATAACTTTTCTCACAAAAAACGATTAACGATGTAATAAGTTCCTCAGCAAAGCTCTACGGAGCACGATGTCGACACACTGAAAGAATTAATTTTTCTAAGAAACGTTTTATAAGGTTATTTCTTAGAACGCACTCTTGTTTTTTGTGGACGAGTTTTAGGCATATTTTGATTTCTACAAACGCCTTATTTGGTTGATTTCATCAACTTAGTCAATTATGATATTAAGGATATCATATGGATGTGCGGTGATTTAATTTTTTTTCCCTTCAAGTCTGAGGATTAGTTACTCTGACAAAACGCTCGAAACATCAGCCTTTGACGCTACTTTACGGAAACGATTTTAAAACATCAGATGATCTCAGTTCAGATAACAGAGTTTTGATAAAGATGGTATAGGTATTTTATAGATAACCGTGTTTTAAAGGTAGTTAAAATACAGCTAAATTACCCTTGAGTGCCATAACCCACAATGCAACGGACATTGGTATCTCATGCAGAAATGCATGAACATGTTTTTAAGATTGGTGAAGAACGTTCTGTAGGATTGACAGAACGATAATGCTGAAAGGGAACATTTTGAGAGGTAACGATGTACCGTTAAATGTTTTCAATGGTTGGTTCTTGATAGATGAACGATTGCCAAAATTCTCGTGTACTTTCTGGCATTTTCCCCCACATTGGAGAACATGATTGCACTTAAATTGATTATATAGTGCTTCTAGTACTGATTTCTTCTTTTTTTTTTTCTCTCTCTCTCTCTCTCTCTCTCTTTCGCAGTTTTACGATCTTGCCTTTGTATCTTTAGAAAGTTTCATTGCCCTTCGCAAAAAAAAAAAAAAAAAATTAATATCATTAAGCGGGAAATGAGTGGCTATTCTATCGAACCAGGGGTTCTTATTTTATTGCCCTAGAACACGGCAGATTTCGGCCAATTTTAAAAGTTGAGAAAAATCAAAGATCACAAAGAATACAATGGTGAGATCGGCAAGTCTCAGTGACTGAGATTCGACCCTTGGTCGTGGAGGTGAGACAATGCACAAGTAATGTATAAGTGTCTGACTGACTTTCACAAAGCCAAATAAAACAATGTTAGCACGTTCTTTTTGACCATGAAAACATGGGTTTAGATCCTTTCTTTGCGCAGTGTTTGGTGTTCTTGACTGACATTATTCATTGCCAATATTGTATTTTTCGATAATTGCGATTCATTTGCATATGTTAGTATGAAAAGGCCAGGGGGGACATTTTGCTGACTTGCTAACATCCTATTTCATTATTTAAACATATTTCCTTTTCTAGTAACGCTAATTAGAAAATGATATCGGGGTTGGGAGCGGGGGAGTGCTCGGCCCCCATTTACCGACTAGACTACAAGATCACCTGGCTAGAACATGCGGGGTCACTAATGGAATGCTCAACTTCAGTTTTCAACTCATTCCAGTTAGTTAAAATGCATTATGGACCTGTTTTTGGTTGTTTCTGTCCGCTCGGGTCGTATCTGATTGTTTCCATATGGTCATTTTAGTCCTTCCAGTCGTCTGTGCAGGGCCGTACGGAGCGGTGGGGGGGGGGGCAAGAGGGGCAACTGCCCCCCCCCCAAGCAAAAGTGCACACTGAATAAAATTGTGCTTGAAAACGCAAAAGTTTAGAAGATTGAAAAATGCTATTCTGCATGTACCGTTATTAAAATACTAATTATGAAAGACGATTGGTAAATTTAGCCTGCAAATAAAAACTTTGGGGGAAAAAACCAAGATGTCTTTACAATCCTTTTGGTCATTTGATCAATGAACAGGTAAACACCTTTTACTGATTACAAAAAAAAGCAAAATTTTCAACAGCTCCTTAGAACGATCAAAATTCAAGGTGATGCAGTTCAAAGTTACTGAATATCAGATACAAAGTCGACGCGACTGCCAACTGTTCTCTTAGCAACTCCACAATACCGAGAGAAAAATCCAGACTCGGTCTCTATAGTATTTTTTTAAAACAGCCAAAATGAACATATTATAAATGTTTTCTTGAAGATTCTTCTCAATATTCGTAACCATGAACATGTGTATAAATATTGTGCCTTTTGAGGCAACGATTTACTACATATTTTTCTCTATAGGATGGATAACTGTTCTTTCGCTCCCATTAGTTCTTTTTTACTTGCGTTTTGTTTTTTTTTTGGAAAAAAAATATGTGTACTCTAGATATATATACCATAAACACTCTAATAAGCCCTGGGGGTCGTTTTTTTTAGATCCTCAGAGGGAGGAAGAATGGGGGGTTTAAAGGGTGGGGGGTGAATTGTTTAGAAATCGTAAACGCCCAAGTGCAGGTTTACAACATAAAATCTGAAATTTAAGTTAGTTTAAAATGACAACTGTATAGCAAGTCCGTGCTACTCTCCTATTTTGACTTCAATACTACGTTCTTGATCATAAAAAGTAGCTAAAAGGTAAATCCTTTTACGAGCCTAGTGGCCCATGGGGCCGGCGCTTATCTCCGGTTTCCGTAGTGCTAAGCAGATGAGAGTCCTTGACTCCCCCTGGACGGGACACTAATTCATCGCAGGTTAGCTCCCAGCCAAAGCTGGTACTCATTTACCGACCTCGTAAGGATGGAAAGCTGAGTAAGTTTTGACGGAAAAGAAGGTCACATAAATTTTCACATTTCGGCAGAGCCGAGCAATCGAACCTGGAACCTTGTGGTTGGAAGGCAGAGATCTTACCAACTGCGCCAACCACGCCGCCGTCAGATCATGAAACAAAAACTGAGCTAAAAACGTTTCGTTGCCATCTCGGCACCATCGTCAGGTCAAATGAGAAGTATAAACTATATGGTAATATATAGTACAAACTAGTCGGGGTAAAATTAAATACTACGTAATACCTTCCCTCTGACATAGATGAATGCGGTAAGAGGTAGGCATTTGTCGGTTGTGCTAGCAGAATTTTTAGCATAACTTGGCAAAACGAGAATAATTCTAGCTTTTTGCAAAGAAAAGCACTGCTTTTTTACTTCAACTAAGTGAACATTTTTCGTAAGTTTGTATTGAATATACTTCTCTTTATTGAAATATGCTTCAAAAATGTTGCAGCTAATGATTGCTGTCCTGTAGTTGACCTATGGTTGATTTAATGTCTCCTATGTTGGGTATAGGGTAGACCTAAGAAGTTCCATTGTTATTGGAAAAACTGTAAAAAGATGAGCAGTATGGACTTTATTTTCAAGGAACAAATGCAGTTGAAATGTGTCACGCTAAATTATTTGATAAATAGTTTACTACAATAATAAGCTGCAACCACCACTAAGTGATCTCTTGCTCAGCTGTGTTTTGTTGTTTATCCCGGTGTTCTGCCTTAACTTGCTTAAAAATCAAGTAGCATAATTTTGATACGAGAAACATAATTCGGAGAAACGAGTATAATTGGCGCATATTTTCCAAAGGTTTTGAGCAGTGCTACAGGCTTAATATGGAAGTTTTACGAGCACAATCGACAATGGTCTGGTATGAGAAAAAAAAAAAACCCTCATGGTAAGTACTAATAGAACGAATAGTAAATATTTCAACTTATTTACAAATCATTATTTATTTGAGTTTCTTTTCTGATTCCATACATAGAGTTCTACAACTCAAAATCAAGAAAACTTTTTTCGCGTTTTTTACTCAAAAATTGAACGTGAGAACACTTCTAGCTGAGTCTTTTTTCGTATTTAGTTTTTTAAAATGAACGTTGGAAAATGTACGGGGTTTATTAAAACAACAAGCGACCTTATACCATAAGAATTAACTGCTTTTGTTTTACTATGAAATTATATTACAAAACACATATAACTTAAACTTTACCTCTTATTATATTACTGTTATAAAAATAATTATTTTCAACCATGAAACAATGTCAATGAACAAAATGTCTGGAGAATGAAAATTCTTCCCTTGCAAAAAATCTTGTGTAATTTTTTCAACTAAATAACATCAACTGCTTTACAGAAAAATAAACGAAACGAAAAAGAAACGCGACTACACAAATCTATTTACCGATTTCTAATATGCACATTCTCATTTTTATATACACAAAACTTCTCTATAGATTTATGAAGTGATTAAAATGAAGTTTAATAACAGACATTCCGGGAATACTCTGTTTGTTATAAACTTTTTATGCGCATAAGGAAGACCAAACTCGCTGTAAATTGTATGAAGTCCTCAAAATTACAAATTCTACTACTAACATTAACAGTAATCGTAAAAGGTATTCTTACAACCTTGCACAACTTACAATAATACGTGGTCACTAAAAAACACAATTTCTGAGCTGATTTTTTTGTCTTGAAAGAAAGTCTGTTGCTGCTCTACCTCATTTTGTGCTTATAACGTCTAAGTTCTTGACTGTTTTGTTGCGCAAATACTTCAATAACTCAACAAGTTGAAGAACATGATTATAACTCGTTTCCGGGGCTTTTTCTTCAGAGTTTTATTAACAATAGTATTGTATTATTCTGAACAACCTCTTGTTCCGGGCAGTATAACTCAGTATCCACCGATTGACGGGCAATACAGGTCGCTGTATTATCTCGGCAATGTGTCATAATGATATACACTAATGTAAATTTGTAAAAATTTCATTTGAGTTCCCTTTAACTGATAATTCAAAGTTCGTTAGCCGAATTTATATTTGCTTTGTTTTGTACATTAATTCAACCATTGCGTATGACTCTTGTTCTCACTGAATGCTAAAAGTACCCGTTTCTTCCACAGCGAAGGTGAGTTTTTCCAGAAGCTCCTCGTATGATCGATAAATTGGTATATCTAATCGGTTGAAACATGTGTGTGCCCTGAAATTAAAAAAAAATCTGAACTGTATCAGTCTGAATTGAAAATAACATAACTATTATACCAAACAAAACCAATTACCCGTAATATTGAATTTGGCTGTACCATTACTAACAGGAAATCGACCATAACCATGACCATAGCAATGACATCGACATGATACTGATCGTGCTCCTGGGGCCGCGGAGCTGGGGAATATTGCCCAACCACTTTTTTGGCCCGGTTTAAATTTTTTAAATACAAAATAGAGTGATCCGTTAACATACCATCAGTTCAAAAAGAAAACATGCACTGTATGTTCTGCTTTCTTACATAAAGCGACATCAAGAAACTGAATTAATTTTCTTTTCTCCCCTACTTCCGCAAACTTGAATTTGTCCCGAACTCTACAATCTGCTCCACGGCCCATGTAATCTTCAACCTACCATTGATCAAGGCAATGACTAGGAGTATAACCATAACCATGAACGTGACCATGAACGTGACCGTATTTATGACCATTATTAAAACCTTAACAATGAGAATGCCTGTAAACATAACCACAGCAAGAATCATGACAGTGACCATGATCGTTGATATGACCATGAACTGTGCAAGCTCCCCGGGTTCGATCTCCAGCCTTATTAAGATTCGAACATTTTCGTGGCCTTCGGTCGCTACACCGTCCATGGATAAGGACGTTAAACTGCAGGTCTTAATTGAATAAAAAAATATATCGAGAATAGTACGGTTGTGATGTAGTTAAGGTCAGTCCTTGGTCGCAGAGGCCATTTATCCTAAGAATAACATTATAAACTACGTGTTGTAGTCCTATACTCAGGTCCCCTTAGATACCATGAAGCCACACCAATTCATCAACTCTGTGCCGATGGGGTTAAGGGACGACCATCCAAATAATTACCATACAATAATGACCAAAATCATGATCATTTCAATGTCGGTGGTTATGGCAATGATTACCACCGTTGGGGAGATTCACGAATTTTTGGTAAGGGAAGGGGGGCTACAAACTTTGACTCTACTTATCGCTTTCACAATCAATATCTTCGGATTTTTAAACATGAACTTTCGTTCTGACTTTGACTGGATTTCACTGGTTAACGTTGAACAAATGAACTTATTGGACGAATTGTCGCGAGGTCGACGTTTCTCAGAAAGTAGAGACGATCAAGTGTTAAGAGCAGAACGGACAAAAGTGCTTTGCGAAAGCAAGCGAGTAAGCACCAGAAGGCACCCCCAATAACATTTCATTGAGAATATGCATGGAATTTAGATAAGTGGCAAAATACAATGGATTTCTATTAACAAGGCAACTAGTTGAGTAATAAAAGGCGATCCTGAAACGCTTAAAAGAAGCAATAAACAAAAACATCGGTCAGGGAACCACCTTCCCTCCGACCCTGAACCTGGATCAGTTACTAAATTGCTGCTAGTCATTTCATATTGTATTTTCCACACCTTGGTAGTTTGGAGAAGTCACCCCATCGTTCAATACAGAACTTGCGTGGCCCAGTACTTCCTCTTAGAGCTGCGAACCCTTCATACGGGATACTCGATGTTCCTGTCACAAACTGTTGGAACGGCAAGAAAAATATTTGTTAGATATACAGTTCCGGATCAAAGAAATGAGAGGTGATGAAGGTGGGGTAGAAATGGACGAAATGCGTTATACTGTACTGAAGCAGAACATAAAATAGAAAGAACTTTTAATATGTCAGATTCAACGAGCTTTATGTACTCGGCCATGCCGAGATTTGGACATTGCTTGGCCTCTTTTCCACCAATGCTGACTCAGCTTTCCCTCCTTGCGAGGTCGGGAAAGAATACCAGCTTCTATAGGGGGAGTCAGAGACTCTCATCTGCTTAACATTACAGATATATATAAGTGGCACTAGGATAAGTAAAGGCTTTAGCTATGTTTTTAGTTATTGTCTTACCATGACTTAATTTTTTTTTTATAACCTTGTCATGTAGAACAACTGTCGTTAATCCTTCTTGTGTCACCTTATAAACAGCACATGTTATCATACTAATATCATGGCAAAACACAATCTCTAGCAACTATTTATTTTAGTTTCTTTACGCAATGTGGTGTTTTGACTATGGACTAATTCACTGACACTGACCTGTAATAATCTTAGTCTTTGTTCGTTGTTGAATGACGCCACTGCTCTCCAGAACCATTTTATAACCTTGTGGTTGTCATGGTAACCTTTAAGCATTGAATTTATAGAATAATTTTAGACAAGGCAAACGCCGTTGCTCTCACCACCCAGCGAGGCTTCAATATATACCAGATTCCTTCCGGCTTTCCAACTAATCCCCCAACTACGACCCTAAAAATCTTAATTGTTTCCAATACAAGAAACAATCTCAATTTCTTCCATCCACCAGAATCAACCCCCTACTCCTTGCCTTCAACACAAACGCATTCTTATAATCTATTACTCCCACTAGCTCATCTCTAAGTTTAAAGCTGATCGCAATCAATCTATTGGAAAACTTGCAATATCTTCAATACAAATAAGATAAAAGTATTATCACCAGACTCATAGCATTAAATAATTTTTTGTTGATCAAACTCTACTTGTTTTATAATAAATAAATAAATAATAAATAAATACTTATCAATAACTCCCCAAAGGGGCTTTTCAGTTGCCGTAGTTAAAATCCCCCTTCCCCCAATTAAGAATCCCAACTGGTAGGAGGAAAACCAGTTGGCTATTTACAAAGTGTGGTGAATTTGTCCCTGGGATCACCGAAGACCAATCCATTCAGTAGTCCTCCTAAATTACACTAGTGCCAACGACTTTGCCAAACCTAGGTTCTTACCAAAACTTACAAAAAAATTTCTTTTCAATACCTGAGCGATATTCTGTGTGTCTTCTCCAGTCTTTTACATCAATATCAGCCGTGCCAGAGATAACCAGCTCCAACTCTCGAGCATCAAATATGCTGATTAAACTTGAGTCCATAACCTGGAAATAAAACCGCCAAAATGGTTTAGTTCACATGTAATGCAGTTAATCTCAAGAAGAAAGAATGGAAGAACATGCGGCTGAAGGCCGAATTGGCTACTTGATCGGAGTCCATTAGGGAGTACTCATCGATTTATTATCACTTACCTAGCCAAACAAAATGGTATTAAAAAGGTTAGGAAATAATTAATGAGAATCTATTGATTCGGAAAAGAAATGTGTTTTTTTTTTGAAAAAAAAAAACAGGTCCTAGTAGAGCAGCCAATCAGAATACAGGTCTTGAAATAGTCTACCAATAGAATGATACTAAACCAAAATAGCCTATGTACATGTAGCAATAGAAAGCTAGAATACATAATTTTCCAAAATGGCGATCAGTGTTAAGCCTAGTATTTAAAAACGGGTTTGAAACTTATCTTAAAATAGGACTTCACGCAGACACAACAAACCACGGCATTCATCCGAATTATGTGGATAATTTAGAAAAAGGAATACATAATCATCAACAACAATTATTTTTGGAGTCAAGGCACAATGCAATCAATGAAAGAAAGGAATTCCCGCGAGTATATAAAACTTTTGTAAAGCATATATAAATCCAACGTTTTGTTTAACTTTCCCGCATTTTTAACATTGAGAAAGAACGCAAGTCAGCACTCAAAAATTTAGTTGTTCAAACTTTTTAACACTTTAACATTTTAAGATCAGTTTCAAACCCGTTTTTAAATAATACACAATCTCAAATGACATAAACAAGTTTGTTGTCTGTATATTAGGCAATCAATATACAGGCTTTTCAATAGTCTGCTAAAAGAATGATACCGAACCAAAATATCCTATCTAGCAACAGAATGCAGCAATGCACAATATCGAATGACATGAACAACTTAGTTGTCTGAAAAGTAAAAAAACCTGAAGTTCTAATGGTGGTGAACAGGCGATAAACTGTTAAATTTGACTGAAGTATCATATGGAAAAAGGAAAAGCATTTAAAAGATAGTTCAAGGAATTAAAGTAAAAAGAACTAGTCTTGCTAAACCGAGAATGTAGATAAGGATAACTAACTTTCTCTGTGTTTTTATCTTTCCTCCTTGAACTCTCGGTCAACTCCTCACCATTAGAATACAACACTTCATTTATGATTGAAGGCAGCATGGTTGGCGTAGTTGGTACGATCTTTGCCCTCCAACCAAATGGTCCCAGGTTCGACTCCTCGGCTCTGCCGAAATGTGAAAATTTGTGCAACCTTCTTTTCCGCCAAAGCTTACTCAGCTTTCCATCCTTACGAGGTCGGTAAATGAGTACCAGCTTTGGCTGGGAGCTAACCTGCGATGGATTCGTGTCCCGTCCAGGGGGTGTCAAGGACTCTCATCCGCTTTAAACACTAGAGAAACCGGAGAAAAGCGTCTTCCCCATGGGACACTAGGCTCGGAAAAGGATTAAGCTTTTAGCTTCATTTACGGTTCGCCCAATGAATGATCTAAGAAACCTTACCTCATCAAACCCTCGAACAATGCTGTTCATTTGCTCTGACACACCCCTCTCTACGCGCCATTTTACCATGTGCTAAATGAATCATCTAAGAAACCTTACCTCATCAAACGCTCGAACAATGCTGCTCATTTGTTCTGACACACCCCTCTCTACGCGCCATTTTACCATGTGCTAAATGAATGATCTAAGAAACCTTACCTCATCAAACCCTCGAACAATGCTGCTCATTTGTTCTGACACACCCCTCTCTACGCGCCATTTTACCATGTGCTCAACGTACTGCTCTTTATTCTCCTCAGTCACAGGGATATCAGTTCCACCTGGAATTAGTTCACGCTCCGACACCTAAATACAAACAGCAAGATAAGTATGTTACAAAAACAGGTTAACACTTTATAACCTGAGTTCGACATTGAATTTTTCGCGCAGGCGCCAAGTGACGACTATGTATTTTTTTCTAGTGTCAGGTAACAGAATCTAGTGACCGAAAACATTTTGTAGAATATAGAACTCAACAAAATTTTCACCTAATTGGTCGCCGTAATGAGGTGCCATCGATAACGCTGACATTCCTGCGCCAAAAATAACATTCAGAAGTTTATCTTTGGTCTGTTTTAGCATCTATTTCAATATGTAATATTACAAGTAAGAAATAAAATAACATTCGATTCTGAGGTGTTCCATCAAGCGAACCAATGCACATAACAGTTGAATACTTAGTTTCCTATTTGCAACAAGTTAAGAAATCCAAAAATTGCACTTAGCATAGCAGAGGTGCTTAAATTAAAGAAATAACACGAAAGACTTATCAAGCAGACAAGTCTTCGTTTTACAATGATTCAACAATTATCTGTTAAGCCACCAACAGACGATATTAACGGCAAGAGGGAGCACTTAAGGACAATTTCCCGCCATTTTTCACGTTTGGTGGTTCACCCGGCAAACGCGAAACTGCTTGCTTTCACATAGAAACGGCAAAGCGCAACCACCAACCGTGAAAAATGATGGAAAATCGTCGTCACGTGCTCACTCTTGCCACGTTTAACGTAAATGTGGTGCTAAATCTCTCTATTATTAATATTACTTGACTTGAACAAGTCTGGGAAAGTGGCGGGCTCGAGTTTACAACACCATGGTCTGGTTGGGCAGCAAAGGTTATGAAACATAATCAACTGTCAGCTATTGCGCCACTTATACTTTAACCAATCGCCGTTTGCTTTTAGAACTAGGGTTGCAATTTTCCGTGTGGAAGGTGACTTGGTATGTGAAACTGGTCTTGCTAAAGGCACGCAAGTATTTTGTCTGTGCGTGTATAGGGGGCACGTAACTCGGTACAAACCTGACCAAATATTTCTTCACTGACTGTAAACATCAGATCAAGCACGTCTGTGATGTCATTCTCGATGACCCACGTCATACTCTGGTGAAACAACGAGTCCAGCGATTCAACGTCTGATAGATCACAAGGGCTGCAACACGAAAACAAATATAAAAGATAATCAATGTGATTTCATTTTATTTATTACCGAATCCCGTCACCTGATTGGCACACTTTATGTTGTGACACACAAGCATAGAGAACACACGTATGAAGTACTAAGTAAGTGCTGTCATATGAATATTAAGTTTAGTAACTGCGTAATGCTTGTGGGATGTAGCTGGAAGTTAATAACACATGCGCGCTAGTATTAAATACTTGTGGCGGTTTAAGCCTTGGAAATCTGGAAATGATAAAATAAATAAATATAAAGAATAAAAGGGCACTGAAGCAAGTTGGTAGCGGGAATTAACCCTTAAATCTTTCTTAAATATTAGTGAGCCTGATGTTAGCAGCCATGGACAGCTGTTAGGCCTTTTTGGCCCTCTTTACGCCTAGGGCGGCGTGGTTGGCGCAGTTGGTAAGATCTCTGCCTTCCAACCACAAGTTCCCAGGTTCAATTCCTCGACTCTGCTGAAATTTGAATATTTGTGTGATCTTCTTTACCGCCAAAGCTTACTTAGCTTTTCATTCTTACGAGGTCGGTAAATGAGTACCAGCTTCGGCTGGGAGCTAACCTGCGATGAATTAGTGTCCCGTCCAGGGGAGTCAAGGACTCTCATCTGCTTAACACTACAGAAACCGGAGGTATAAGCAATTAGGCTCATTGAGGATTTAGCTTTACCTAGGTAAGCTAACAAGTAGGTTTGAGTTCCCACAATATGATAAACTATGTTAAAAGCGTTTAATTGTAGGCAGTCTTATTTGGACACTCTTCTTAAATTATTCGGAATATTTTTATTCAAGGCTTTAAAAAAGATAATATAGAGGTATTTATAAAATTATTAAGCTTTCAAAAATTTTAAAACGATTTAAAAAAACAAACGTTTGGATTTTTAAATCGTTTTTAAACTTTTAAAGCCTTACTATTTTTATACGTTTTATCATTTATAGCGAACTATGTCAAATATAGAGGTAATATAACAAGAAACTGGTATAGTAACAGTTTTGTGAACCACATGTGTTTAGTGTAAGACATTTTTTCTTTGCACAATGCAGTTGATAGAAAAATAAACACCTTTTGTCGTTAATTAGATTTATACAACTACCTATAAATAAATTTGCTGCTGTGAAATACACAAAAACAGACCTAATAAACAATAAAATTCCTGGCCGAACGCAAAGGTTGTACAACAGAACGATGGATACTAATCTACAAATTTGCAAGGAAAACATTTTTTGTTTTCTTTCACTGATCTACTTCGATTAGATCAGACAGAAAGGGGTTCAACAGAATAAATGGTAAAAAGTCTGATTGGTTTTCGGGGATATTATGCCTAAAGCTAGCATTGGTCTTTTACCCTATTTGCCGCTAATTAAGTCTAAGTTTAAGGTTTTCAAGCCCTTGAAAACAAAAGTTAAAATGTTGTGGTTATTGTTTGCAATTGATATGGTAAAACGTGCCCATCAGTTTTGCCTCTTTTTGCTACCGTTGTTGTAAGAGTAAGTTGGTCCTCTGTGCTGGCCGAAGTTTAGCAGCGGCGGCTTTGCCAAGGCCAGGGCAGAGGCCAACCAATCCAATAAAGAAATTAAAGAAGTTGAAAGTAGTGAGCTAGTTCCCTGTTACAACTGTGTTATACTGAGTCTGTAATACACAAAGGGTGACCAAAATGAATAATTCCAAAGGCAGAGCTAGCCATAAGCATCGTGAAAACCATCTCAACTACCAAGAAGAGCTCACTCAAAATCAAGTTCACTTCTAGAAGATAAGGAAGCACACGAATCCATTAAAGTATGGTTGTACAAATTACTGTGCTATACCCCTCAGGGGCTCGGAGCAATTAAATCAAAGTTACTTAAATAGGTTTCTTAGTACGTGGTATTGAGACCTAAGCCAGAGAAAACATCTAAAAAGCAACAACTATTCAATCACGAATTATGCAATTCATCGGGTGACTAACACAGTGCTCAAACTAACATATGTTGTCATTTAAAAGCTGTTTTACGTTGAGAAGTCTACATTGTTGGTTCCAACAAATGTTGTAAGATTCAAACTATTAGGTTCCCTTCAGAACTCTGTAAGTAACATACAACCTCTTAACTGACCTTTTCAGCAGCGCCTTGTAAAACGGCCTGGTAAAGAACGCGTCCAAGAGATGTTGATGGATTACCACCAAACCAATGATACGACCAGCAAAGCGAAACCTTAAATCAACAAATTGGAGAAATTAGCCACTAGCCCTGAGAGAAACTAAAAAAATTTGCACTATAAAATTTTTGTTCTCAAAATGCCTTCTTTGAGTGGTATTTTAACTGAAACACAAGATCAAGACGTGAGAAAAGATAAGGAATAGATACAACAAAAGCCTAAACCTTCGTGTTTCTGCTTTAGTTGTTCCTTGTGAAAGAAACACCAAAAGGTTTATCGTGTGATGAATTTAGTGATGATTAAGTTAACTCTAGGTTGAAATGTTCCATCATCCTCAAAGTGGAGTGGGATGGCGTCAACCCTTTACCAGAGAAACAAATAGCGCTCCAAACGTTACCTTCCTAATAATATACATGAAAAAAGTACTCGATTCTTATTGGCTGAGGCACAGTGCATTTTTGAGGTAACACAGTGCAAAAATAAGGTAACACAGTGCAGGTATTACTCGATGCTAATTGGCTAAA
>JAOEHV020309272.1:0-11667 GCA_025447995.2 Isaurus tuberculatus | reverse complement strand
ACAAAATTTTACGCCCGAAAAATAAGAACAAAATAAGAACATTTTGAGCCTCAAATTGTTGAAAAAAATAAGAACATACATTGAGCCTGGGCAAAATTTTACTGGTTCTTAATAAAAAAAAAAGTGTAGGAGGATATATTAAATTCATAGCGGTTGTTAGTAATAGTAGCGAAAACCATTTTATTTTTAGAAGAGTAACTTTTGGAATCTTAAAAACGGGAAGCCGTATATAAAAAAACACAAAAAAACGGGAGGCTCAAAATTAACCAAAAAGAGAAATTTCTTAAATGCGTCAATTCAGTTTTGCATTTACGGCGCGAGTGATAATAGTAATGAAAGAAGGAAAGATTCGTTTGTCGCGTCAAGTTCTGGTTGGCAAATGAATATCTTCTTCCACTCTTACTACGTTGAAAAACCAACACAAGCATTTATTTACGAAGCAAATCCTTTCTTTTGATTTTTTATCCTACAGCATAACAAGAGTGCATGACAAGGAAAGACTAACATGGAGTGAAACTTTGTTTGCCATTGTTTCTTTACTAGTTCTTTATATCTAATTATCAATAAGTTTTGATATTTCTACTTGGATTTTTAAATTTAATAATTTGTTTAATTGGTGTTAATTTGTTTAATTGGACAGAAACGTAATGTTATTGATAGCTTTAGAAAAGTTGAAAATTTATGCTATATGTAATTAGGTGTACAAACCAGAGTGAAAATAAACTTGCGTGTAAAAACAGTGACTTGTTAAGTTAATTCTTTTTTAATAACAACAACTGCCTTGTATCTTAGTTCCCAGGTGTGCGCACATGCTCGTTTTCCCGCCATTCTTGGTCTTCTTGTTGCCTTTGTTTTGCATGTGTTTTTTGTTATGATCTTTGTACTTGAGATTGAAGTATTTGAAATCAAAAACAAAAGAACATTTTGAAGCACTTAAAATCAAGACTTTCTACTTTATTTATTAATAAACTATTCTAAAAAAGTTAAATACATGCTTACGTTTTGTAATTTACTCTCTTCTTGAGACTGAAAGCCTCATGCAGCATTCGCTTTTTACCGAGATGTTAAAAGATTTGCTTGGTAAATATTCCTTGAGGATACCCCATACCACTTGTGATTCACGAATCACGTAAAATTATTAGGTTATTTTACGTTTCACAAAATATTCCTAATGTCTTTCACGTTCACGCAAAACTTATAATTTAAAATAAATCGGAGCTAGTATCACGTAAAATGTGAATTTTTCACGCATCACGGATAAATAAAAAGCCCAAACACGCGTCACGAAAAAGGTATAGGGTACCCTCTTTCTTCTCCTAACAGGTTACATCTTCTTTAAAACATTTTTTAAGTATTAGAGGCCAAAATTAAATTTCAAAAGAAAACAATACGATCTATTAGGGCGGTTTTGTGTTTTTGTGTTTGTTTACTTGATGGCTCCCACCACTGACACGTACAGTTGCCTCATTGGCCCCTCGATATTTCTGTTTTTTGTGTGATTCAAATTACGCAAGCAAAATTTTAAGAAACTTCAAAATCTTCAAAATCAAGTTCCAGTGTCAAGTTCTTTTGATTCAAATATATCCAGACTGCCAATATTTAACACTGATGGTTTACAAGTATCACTTCCTTTGAGGCTGCTTAGATAAGGTGTCGCCCATCCTATCGCTAATGCTATGTAAAAAGCTAATAGATATTTACTAAAGAGGAAACCATTTTTAAATGTGAAACTCATGGAATAATAGTTTTTAGAAAATAACCCCGAAATAACGCGCGCTTTGATTGGTTATAGTTCCGTTTTATATAACTGAATAGAAATCACGGTATGACGTCCGCATAACGCAAAATTTAGAAATTATTTTCTAAAAGGAATAAACAGCCTTGCTTGTGTTTCTAGACAAAAATAGAAAACGCTATGACGTAGTAGACACTCGAAAAGCAGAGAGAAAACTCGCCTTCGCTTCAACACTTTTCTCGTGTTCTCCTACGTCATAGCGTTTTCTATTTTTGTCTAGAAACACGCGCGAGGCTGTTTTATTCACTTAATAAATATTTAACATCATTCATTATGCATTGTATGCACATTGAACTTTGTATTTTATTAAAATTGCTTGATAGTAAAGAGATATTGTTATTTGAACAAATCAAAGAGGAAAACCAAAGATTCGAGAAAAAAACCCTTGGAGTAAAATTGGAACCATGAAATCCCAGCCAACGCTCAAAGACAGGAATTTGATCACTTTTCATTGTAGCTATGAGAAATGCAAGTGATGATATTTACTCCAACCTGACTTATTAAAGGGAATAGAAAGACTGATTCAATCACCTGCTCTCTCTTAAGTGTCTGTACAGGATAGGGGCAAACCTTGATTATCTAGACATCTGCATTATCCAAGCTTTTTCTGTGGTCTAATGATTGGACTTCTATGGTTTTTTGAAAATTTATAGGTGGTGAGCTTGACAACAACAACTTTTCAATTCTGCCAAAAGTGTGTTTGAATGTAATTTCCAGTTCAAACTGCTAAGGACAGCCTTGAAATCATTTTATAATATTACAGTATCTTCTTTTTATTGAAAGGCTACAAGCTAAAAAGCAATCTGATGCATTCACGTGAGTTCAGATTTGTTCATGATCAATTTTTTTTGGCTAAAGGAGCATTTCATTTGATCTGTTTATTGACTGAGGTTAACTACACATGAAACGATCATAAATCAAAACTGTTAATGAGTGTGGATCTCCTTGCAATCATTTTGACTAAAAAGGCAAAATAAACAAACAGTTTTTAAGTGCCTAGTAAAAGTTTTCAGTCTCAGGATGTTCCATCCAATAGGATTTAAAAGATGCCATTCGTCGAGATGACATTGCTGCAGCTCGTGGTATTCTCAAGGATGCAAGCAAGATGCTGCTTTCCTCCTCAAAGGTGAGTTTTTTTGCTTCAATGTTTGCATCTAAGTAAAAACATATTAAATATTTTATCAAGTTTTCGTTTACTTTTATCTGAAGTATTTTAATTATAAAAAACATCTAGCAGTCCATCTAATGATAAACATAAAAAAATTGTATTTAAATGTTAAGACTGCAAGTACTACAGTTTATGCCTGTAGTATTGTAGTATTATAGTACTGTTTACAACAACAATTGAGGCGTTCACATCGTCTTCAAGTCCGACACAACAGTCAGATCAAAACTAGTACAACCAAAGGACCATGTTAATCCAGTTAGACAGGATGGTATGATCTTCAAAATTCCTTGTGATTGTGGCAATGGCAATGTTTACATTGGCGAGACGAGCAGACCAATGCAACAGAGGATAAAGGAACACCAGAAAGACATACGTCTTGCACGTAACTAGACCTCCACTGTTTCCGAACAGGCAAACAAGACCGGCCACCAGCCGCTTTGAAGTGAGGTGAAATTTATTGATCAAGATTCACACTGGTACACCGGAGAATAAAGGAAGCCATCCACATACGACTTCATCCTGATAATATAAACAGGGATAGTGGAATTTAAATTCCTGAAGCGTGGATAACAGCGATCAAAAAACATAATAGAAGATCGATATAATAGCAGACTTCTGATAGAAGAGCTTTGAACCGGACCTCTAGGTAAAGAGGTTCAATAGATAATTCACCAGAATAATAAAGATCAAAATCAACCAATCACTATGGACCACCTGTTATATAAATAGCAACACGTGACTAGTTGACCTCATTCGCAGGATGAAGACGCTCAGTAGCGGTCGAAACGTCGTAACCTCCATCTTAAGTGACTTTTACATTGTGAGACAAATGAATTAAATTTTCTTATTCTCATAAGAGTACTGTTTCTTGAACAACAGGACTTTTGTACTTTTGAGTGTAGATTTTATATCATATTTTTAATTAAGTACACACTTTTAATGTTTACAGTAGCTTGTTGTTCAGAACTATAATGTTTCAAATTGAGGATACCGTGGTTGATTTACTTTACAAAGCAGTAAAATTCATCTAATTTCTTTTCAAACTTAATTTTACCATTGTCAACGTCTTTCTTGGTAGTTTTCTTTTTTGTATTCATTCACAGTTAAATAGTACAGTAATATTTCCATTGGCCCATTAGAAGCTGTATTTCCTTATTGTAAATTTCTTTATTGAAAAATGTAACAAAATTTTTTTTGTTTTTTCTTGCCATTCCAGGCATTTGTACGCCATCCAGAAGTAGCCTCAGCCAAAGCTAATCGTGATTATGTTATGCGTCAAATGAGAGATGCAGTTGGAACAATATCTGGAGCAGCCCAAGCCACTGGTAAATCCAATCCACACCCACTGGAGACTCCTGGTGCCCTTGCAGCTGCCCTCGATGATCTTGAGGTACAAACGTCTTCATTGTTAATGTTGGCACCTTGCAAAACCCAGTATTTTTGATTCCTGCAAACACGCTTTTTACTCTCCAATGTTAAATGTTTTTAGTAATGTTTTGACAAATGATATCTCTAGGCCCAACTTTCAATGGACCCAGCCAAGTACTCTGAGAAGCACACCAGACCAACATTAGAGAATCGGCTTGAAAGTATTATCAATGGGGCTGCTAGACTGGCTGATGCTACTTGTACCAGAGATAATACAAGAGATAAGATCATTGCAGAGTGTAATGCAGTCCGGCAAGCTTTGCAAGACTTGCTTAGTGAATACTTGGATCATGTAAGTGTGTAGTTAATTGAAATACTTTTACAAGAACTGAACTTAACAGAGATTATTAAGTGCGTGTGAATAACTCAGGTGATCAAATGGTTTTTTTTGGAGTGAACTGTCTGTACTCTTACAGCACGATAATATACACCATACTTGCTTCTTTGTAGCGGTCAACTTAATTTTGTATTGATTTAAGTTACCAACCAATGTAAAACTGTTCCCACCAACTCATTTTGTTGAACATAGAAAAATGTAGGAGAGTCAGGTTGGCCTTGTGGTTATCACTCTCAATGCCTCCCACCACTGAGATTTGTCAATCTCAATCTGACTCCGAAGGTTTTTTCAGGGATCTCCGGTTTTCCTCTCTCCATATTAAAATCGACTTTCACGCCATAACTTGTGACGTTGACCACTTAAACATGAGCCTCTGGCTAGGGAGATTGGGAAACCTTCCCTGCGCGTAAAGACGTTAAGTAGGGCATTTAAGGGGAGCCTGGCCTAGAGGGGAGAACCATGTGTCCTATTACCAGTACTCCAGCTCTGTAACACCATATAGCAAATATTTAACAATTATTCAGTCAAAGAGTAACTTTCTTTGAGACAATAATTTATACCGAGAAATGGTATCACATTTTAGCATACCCAAGAATCTCTTAGCACCTGGAAAAAAAGATTGTAGAAAAATGCGTCCATCCTACCTCAAAATTAAGATATTTTATGTGAAGCGCTCAAGCAAAGATTTCTGACATTCATTTTGATTATGTTCTACTGACGTTGAACGCAATACATTTGCTTTTTGTACCTCTTTAATGTTTCGTGCTACAGTTCCCTTGAATTTTTACTTCTTCACAGTTTTGGTTTCTTAAACAGTCATTTGTGCGCTTATCAACAGAACTAAGTGCAGCTTTCAGTAAATGATGATTCAATTACTTAGTAAAACTTTAAGTTGTACAATTTTTACTTCTTCTAGAATTCTGGAGTCTCATACCCCTAATGTCATCATCATTGTTCGTAGCATTATCATCAGAAGCATCATTGTCAGCAGCAGCAGCAGTATCATGGACATTATTCTCATTAACACCACCATAATTAGCATCATCAGCATCCACATCATCATCGGCACCATCGTCTATATCATTGTTAGCGTCACGATCATTAGCATCATCGTCAGCAGCAGCATTATCATGAGCATTAGTATCATTAACAATGTTCATCATATTTAGCAGCATCAGCATCCACATCATCATCAGCACCATCGTCTATATCATTGTTAGCGTCACGATCATTAGCATCATCGTCAGCAGCAGCAGCATTATCATGAGCATTAGTTTCATTAACAATGTTCATTATAATTAGCAGCATCAGCATCCACATCATCATCAGTACCATCATCTATATCATTGTTAGCGTCATGAACATTAGCATCATCGTCAGGAGCAGCCGTAGTATCATAAGCATTAGCATCATTAGCAATGTTCACCATAATTAGCAGCATCAGCATCCACATCATCATCAGCACCATCGTCGATATCATTGTTAGCGTCATGATCATTAGCATCATTGTCAGCAGCAGCGGCAGTATCATGAACATTAGTATCATTAACAATGTTCATCATAATTAGCAGCATCAGGCACTGCATCATCATCAGCACCATTGTCTACGTCTTTGTTAGCAGCAAGATCATTAGTAACATCGGCAGCAACGGCGTCATCAGGATTATAATCGTCTACATCATCCTTACCATCATCATCTGCATTTTCGTCAACGCCATCTGGAATCGTTAGCATCATCCTTTTCATCATTAGGATCTCTATTAACATCACTTTCTTTATCATCAAAGACTTGTAGCACGATGGTAATAGATTTACAATGACTTCTGTTTTGTTTTTGTTTCCAGGCGACAGGGAAAAAGAAACACAAAGCTGGTGGTCCACTTGACCAAGCAATTGAAAAAATGTGCAAAAAAACAATGGCTCTTAGGGGAGGGGTAAGTGTTAAATTGTTATCTCTATCTAGATAAGGACGTTTAGAAAAAAGTTCTGTCCATTACGGTTTTTTCTCAGAGAAGTACAAATTACTCAATTGTATTAAAATTTCTTTCAACAAGCTTCGAAAGGCCGTTGTGGACCATGTCTCAGATTCATTCCTGGAATCTAACGTACCACTTTTGATGATGATCGAGGCTGCACAAGCTGGTAACCAAGGTGAAGTTGAAGAATGTGCTGTCTTGTTTGCTGAACATGCTGCAAAACTCGAGGAGGCAAGTTTCATGACTTTACACAGTAAATAAAATACAAATTACATGTTACAGTTGCAGGCCTCGAACTGGCCTTCTCGGAGGGCACAGCAAGTTTCGCCTCAAAACTTTTTGTTGCATCAGGGAATTTTTAAAAAATGTGAGGGACACCAAGGCAACATAAGTTTTTTCTGAGGGCATCAAGGCAAAAGTATGAGTTTACATTCATTTGACTCCACTGTAACCTGCGTTGACGTTCTGTTTGCTTTCTTAATTAACAATGTTTGAGCCCACATAACTTCTTTAATGTTCAGCGTTCTTGAGACTAAATTTAGGCCCAGACCTTTTTACAAGAATCGAGTACAAGATGGCGCAGTGTCGAACAAGTCCTGTGCGAAACTAATTTATTAGCAGTTACCTTCGAGTTATTTTGTTTTCCGAAATTGTTTCAACCAATTCGGAGTGAAATGAAAAGCAGATCAACAGATATTCCACAAAAAGGGAACAACGGCAGTCCTAAAAAAGGGGCAGGCAAAGTTTTGCCGTGAAATTCGAATTTTTCCATGGGCACTACGGCAGAAGCGGAGGGCATCACGGCAAATTGCCGCTGAGAATTTCGAGACCTGCAGTTGGTTTAAAGTGCCAATGAAATGAACTTTTTTTGCGTAATTTTGAAGCCGTAGGTGTACAATTAACGAAGTCAGTGGTTTGAGTAAGTAAAAAAAAAATTAAGACTGCATTGATGTTACAAAAACTCCAAAGTTTTTCCGATTTCTTGACTAACGGACTGGGTGCGAGATGGCTATTTTAACGTCAGAAGTGTGATTGCCAAGCTTAGCAACCGCTCCATGTTCTGAATTTGATTTCATAAAATTCCTGAACGTATTTCATTTCGTAACTTCAGAACTTAATCCGGACATGCAAAACTCTGCTTTTCACCATTTTATTCCGCCATTTTTAATGTGATTAATCACTCTTGTGACGTCAAACATCCGAAGTCACGTGATATTTAGGCTTTTTCAAACTGTTTTGAGCTCAAAAAATTGACCAAAGCTTTTCTTTTCATTTTTTTTACCTGATTTGGTGTTTTATAATTTATAATAATCTAATTCAACAGGAACAAAAAGACCATTTCATAGGCGCTGAGTGCAGACGAGGTTATACTTTGGCCAAGATTAAAATGTTTTTCTGACCTCTTTTTAGAGACCATTTTTATCGGGTCCGTAAAATAAATGCCTGCTTCTGCCAGTTGCTTACCTGCCATCGGTTAAGGCCCGTTCAAACGGATCAAACATGTTGGTCAAACATCATCAAACATTGTTGGACGTGTTTGACCCGTTTGAACAGTACAGTCAAACATGTTGGACAGTGTTGGACGGTTTTGGACGATGTTGGATGAAGTTTGACTTTGTTCAAACTTTTCATCCAACATCGTCCAACATTTTCGCTCGCGTGTTCAAAAATAAGCCATAATTTCCTGTCCAGGTTCCGGAATCTGAACCACGGTTCCGAAATCCAACATTGTCGGATAGTGTTGGATTCGTTTGAACACTGCAGCATCCAACACAATCCAACACTGATCAAACACCGTCCAACACCACCCAACAATGTTTGACAAACATGTTTGATTCGTTTGAACGGGCCTTTAGTGTCACGCCCAGGGGGAAAGTTCAAGGAAGGGGGGGGTGTCAAAAGATATCATGCACTTAACACTAAAATTTAGATAAGCATAAGCGCTGGCTCCGTGGACCAATAGAAAGGAAAAGTAATTTGTTTTCTTTAGCACTACTAATTCTAGGAAATTTGATTGAATCTGAAGGTCGCCAATCTTGCGTGTTCAATGTCATCTGACAAGGAAAAGGTCAAGATGGTCAGGATTGCAGCGCAGAATGTTCATCACTTGTGCCCACAGGTTTGTTAAAAGTAATCCTATCTGTTAAATCCTACAGCCCTCTGATTGCTTGAAAGTGTCTTTGATTATTCCTTAATCACATGGAAGACTGGAGGCTTGGAAGACTGCCTTAGGTTACATTCGTGAACGAGATGGAGAAAAAGCTAAAGGATTCTCTCACTTACCATACAAAGACTTAAACACACAAAAAAGCTGATGCTGCGAGAGAAGTTCAACAAGTAACCGTTAAGAGGCATTTGTACAGGTTTGAAATTAGGAAACAAACATAGGGTGGACCTAATGGTTTTATTAAATTGCTTGAACAGATGTCTTTAACCAGTATTATTTTCTAATATAGTTTGGAAGTTTTAAAAGTTTTCTGTCTGTTGCCTACGTTGATGTACGACCTTGCAAGTTTCCTTACCCTTTCAACACAAACTGTAGTGAACGAAAAGCCGGATTTCTGATTCAAAACGGTTCGTTTATAGTGAAATATCATGGACATTATCATTAGCACCACCACAGTTAGCATCATCAGCATCCACATCATCATCAGCACATCGTCTATATCATTGTTAGCGTCACGATCATTAGCATCATCGTCAGCAGCAGCATTATCATGAGCATTAGTATCATTAACAATGTTCATCATATTTAGCAGCATCAGCATCCACATCATCATCAGCACCATCGTCTATATCATTGTTAGCGTCACGATCATTAGCATCATCGTCAGCAGCAGCAGCATTATCATGAGCATTAGTTTCATTAACAATGTTCATTATAATTAGCAGCTCAAAACGGTTCGTTTATAGTGAAATTATCTTTTAAAAATCGGCCATAAGTTTTACTTTTGATTGTTTTGAAGCATATGCTTTATAGCTTATAATTAATTTATAGTTTATCACTAAAATACTTACAGTTTTATTATAATTTGTAGGTGATAAATGCCGCACGTACATTAGCTGCCAGACCTCAAAGCCAAGTAGCTCGAGAAAACATGGACGTGTTCAAGGAAGCCTGGGAGAAACAAGTGAAAGTGCTGACTGAAGCTGTGGATGACATCATCACCATCGACGACTTCCTGGCAGTCTCTGGTATGAGAGTAGATTATAAAAATTACAACTGCTAATTGAAGCTTAAGTCACTTCCCACAAAACAATTTAACTTTTAAAATGATGAAATTTGAAGAGTTTAATTTTCTGTCCTCTTGGTTTTAATCGAAAGAATTCGTCTAAAATGTTGCAGTTTTGCTCTTTTTTTACATAGCATGCTGCCATATTTTTTATGAATCTTACTGTAATCTATAAAGAAAAGTTGATTGTCCGTTATTTTCCTAGAGCTAAATTATGATTAGATTTTGCTTCATTCTGGCTTCCTAGTCTCTGCCGAAGGTATTACATACTCAGAGGCTCTTTTTATCCGAGTTTTGAGCAACCTAGCTCAGGTTTTTAGTGGCACAGTCATGGTGATGTTATCCGAGGTGTTGTGTGCAAGAATAAAAATTTTTTGAAAAAACTAAACTCCGTTGTGACCGCTACGAAATAGGTTGTTATCTGTTTCTCAATACGTCTGTCTCTATCTCTCTATCTTGTCTGTCAAAAGTACGCGAATAATTTCATTAGGCCATCGCTACATTTTTAAGCTCCTATATACGCCTAAAATGCTACTTTGGTGCTTGCATCTTAAGACACTCGTGGAAAACTGCAGAATACGCCTAAAAAATTGTACTACTGGCATAATTCAACAGTTTGATGTTCAGCCTTTGTTGCATATAATTTCTTTTCATCAACTGTTTGCTTTATCCTACCAGAACAACATATCCTGGAAGATGTAAACCGGTGCATCAATGCTCTACAAGGTCGTGACTTGGAGACTGTAGATAGATCAGCAGGTCAGATTCATGGTCGAACGAAACGTGTTGGGGATGTTGTAAAGGACGAAATGGAAAACTACCAGAAGGGTCCCTACACAGATAACGTGATGAGGACCGTCAATAGAATGAACACAGAATGTAAGGAATTTTCTTCAACTAGAGCAACACTCTTTGAGATTATTATCAAAATCTTCATCGTCGCCAATCATTCCCGTTTAACTCAAACATCGTCATTAACCTCGTCATCATCATCATCATAGGTGCGCGTGTAGAGGTCGTCGTCGTCATTGCAATAATAATCATTATCACCAACATTATCACCATCACCACCATCACCATCACCATCACCATCATCACCTACATCACCGTCATCACCATCATCATCACCAACATCACCACCATCATCATCACCACCATCATCACCATTATTACCATCATCACCATGACCACCATCATCACCATCATCACCATGACCACTATCACCACCATCATCACCATCATCATCATCATCACCATCACCACCATCATCATCACCAACATGACCAGGTGCCATCATCACCATTATCACCATTTCAGGGATTCAGTTAACTTTTTAGGGGTATGGCTAAAAAATTTAAGTGGCGTCACGAACGATTACACAGAACAGCTTCTAGAATAATTCAAGATAGACGCAAGTTTTTTGGTGTTTTTCATGTTTAAATCTTGGCAAATGGTAAAGATTTTTTCACTGTGAATGTTTCTTGATTTATTTCTATTATATGGTTTTTTTCCGTCAAAGTAGGCTGCGGATTTAAGTGAAATAGCCGGCGAATTTCGCCGGCCGCCGGCTCTTATTGAAAACCCTGCCTTCGTCCCACTTATGTAACTCCATCAGGGCTACATACATACCTTCTTCACTTGCTTACAATGGTGGCATCGCTTGTTATAATAACTAACTGAGTAGAGGGAAAATTGTTCTGAAAACATAAAGCTAAAGCTAAATCCTTTAC
>JAOEHV020309173.1:604-11667 GCA_025447995.2 Isaurus tuberculatus | reverse complement strand
CCAAAACCATCACAATTTCTATGCAGAGAATCACCAGTGTAACAATCCTCTTGGATTTTTGTCTTTTTCCCTTTCTTCCTACGAGCCAAATTCTTTATGAAGTATTCATTAATAGCATGTTCACTTTCTTGATCATCAAAACCAGCCAATGTTGTTGCATTCAATTCATGGATTGATTTACATTGTGACTTTTTTTGAACAATCTGGTTGTCAACGCTCTGACAGTTATCACAAACTTGATCAGTTACATGGTTTCCTTTAGATAAAAACTGTTCAGATCCTTGACCATAATTGGTGGCAATCCCAATATTGTATGTCTGATTACATTTTCTACATCTTGCCTTTAATGTATCTAAAGATGTACAAAGTTTAGTACTTTCTGGTTTGTTATGACGGTCATTCATTGTTGTAGTTGTACATGTGGACTGTGTATTACTAACACATGGAGAATGAAATAACTGATTCATCTCCTCTGTGTTATCATAACTTATTTGATCCTTTTGAGAACTAATTTTAGAAGTATCATATGGAGGCAATTGTGTTGATTCTGATGACTGCTGACAAACAGATCTCTTTGGTTGACTGATATATGGCATTAAAGGAGTGATATTGTGGTCCACTCGCTTTTTTTGTACCCACACTACAGGAATGACAAACTTGCCACAGGCACAGGTAATTCCTTGAAGGAAATCAAATTCTCCAACTTTTCTGTAACACTTGGAGCAGTGTAGTTTACCATCTGTCCATTGTGACTAAAAGCAAAATTTACGCACAAATAGTACTATTATTTTTTGTTCCTCGCATCTGGGAAATTTGGAATATCAAAAAGCCAGCAACCATAAAACAAAATTAATCTAAATTGATCAAAACTCATCAAATTGCTTCTAGTGACTAGTTCTAAAGAATATCAATATAACACTTTAACTCCAAATTTTTGTTCTAAAATATCTATCTATAGTCTTTAAAAGGGTCAGTGAAGGAATTTTTGTATCTTCAATTTAAGATGGCCTTTACCCTTTCCCGTATGGGGTCTATAACTCTTTCAATAACCGTCCTTTTGCCCTATTTGGACTCTACATTGTTTACAAGCAGTATGTACGACCATAATTGCAAATTGACCTTCTGAACAGCCTCCAAGATCCATTGAGTAGAATCATATTTCAAATACCACGAAGTACACGGTACAGCACTACAGGAAACATGGTTATCGAGATCCTCAGTAGAAAATAAAACCGTGCGACAAAACCTGCAACAAAAATTCGTCAAATGGTCCTCCATTTCTCCTAACTCGAGGGACAGCAATGCATTGTGGGTTATTTGAGCACGTCGAAAATACAGGGACAGCGGTTCTAAAAAAAAATCAAAATGGCGGACGAAGTTGATTCCACACAAAACAACAAGGAAGAGCGTGAAGAAATACTTGAAAAACAACATTTTGAGAAGGTTATCAAAGCATTTTTGACATATAGGTAAAGATTCAATTACTTCTGCTAGATTGTAGCCTCTTTAGCACTTGCCGGCAAGTATCTAAAGTAGTTGTATCAACTAAAATTTAGTTTTTACACTATTGTAAATTGAAATGCCGTGGAATGCAAGTACTAGATAAAAGCACGTATGTTCTACGAATGCCTTTGATTGTGATTCCAGTCACATCCCACAAGCATTAAGCTTTTACTTCTCATTTTTTGTATGTATAATTATGTTTAAGAACTGAAAATTCTGTAACGTTGTTCTTGACTGTGAATTTTTCTACTGTAACTAGAGATTATTCATTAAACAAGCTTGAAAGAGTGAAGAGTGCTTTCAGACGTTTACCAGCGAGACATAGAAGATTGTTGCCAGATACAGAAGCTCACTTTAAACAAGTCGAAGATTGCATTACTACAAATTACAAGTTTCTCTGTAGGATCGTAGGTAATACAGGGCATATCTTTGAAAACAAACTCGATCAGCAGGTGAGACAGTAGTTTAAAGAGGAAGACTTTTACTTTTACTTTGATTTTTACCACTCTTAGGTGGACGGAGAGCCTTGAAAGGGCAAGAAGACCTATATGAGAAGGTCTCCTAGGGCCTACGGTTTAACGTCCTTATCCGAGAGTTCTTAGTAAAAATACACTTTTCAAATTTAAATAAAATGAATTTGCTAAGCACTCAACACAATGATACACAAGATCGAAAGATGAGGGTCTTACTCAGCCAAGTGGCCCCAGGAGTAACTGCAGAATACCCTGCCATTCTGAAAACGTTACTTGAAACTACGTGGTATGCAGTACGCAGTGAAAATAAGTGGCTACGCAGTACGCAGTGAAATTATCAAGAATTCATAAATATGAAGATTTCATAAAGAACTGGCTACGCGGTACGCAGTGAAATTATTAAAAATTCATAACTTTGAAGACTTCATAAGGAACTGGCTACGCGGTACGCAGTGAAATTATTAAAAATTCATAAATTTGAAGATTTCAATCGTTACTGTTAGTTTTGTTCGGGATATTTAAAGAACGAGTCATAAACATATTACAGCATGGTTTTTAGTGCTACTGTTAGCCTCGATCAGTCGTTTTTTGAAGTATTTACATGTTTTATTAACAAAAATAATTTATTCATCCCGTACTGCGTAGCCGGCTACACAGAATCTATTTAATGTGGCAGGGTATTCTGCAGTTAAGCCGTGGCCCCATATATGTAGGTTTAATATCTCAAGACTCTCCTTTTTATATTAGACAGACCACACTGCCAAAAACATACACTTTGTGTTAAATGTTTCTGGATTCTGGACCTACACCGATTATTTATTTATTTTTTTATCCAAGAACTAGAAGGGAAAGTCTAACCATTTTCTGATAATAAAGAAAAAGTTGCACCTTGTGAACTATTTTAATAATAATTAATATTAATATTAAAATAATTTAATATTATTAATATAATTGTAATATATTGTAATTTATTTATTTATTTATTGACTTGATGCGATAAGCATTGTCAATTAATAAATGTAGATGTAGATGTAGAATAAAACCCTCAATGAAGCTCTGGCCTGCAGTCAAATCTGAGCCTCCTGCATGCATGGTGTCCCATAACAGCTTGACTAACCAGATCAATCTGATTTTGATTTGTACCTTTAGATTTGTCCAGAAGATACCAAACAGAATGGAATACAAAACAGTCAAAGTCTTGTTAAAGGATTTGATATGGAAAAAGTCCTCACTACACTTCGACAATTTGTGAGGGACTGGAGTGAAGAGGTAGACATAGTTAGCAAACTTGAATCCATCTAGTGATAATTGAATAACGCAACATAAACTGTAAAAAGTAAAACTATTAAGTACTGTTAATTAGTAGTGATAAAATTTTAGATGGCAGATGAGAATTTTTGTTTGGATTGTTTGCTAAATTTTTACATCTCAGTGCACTCATAGAGGAAAAACAAAGAAGGTGCATTTTTGTTTGATGTCAAAATGATCTACAGATTTTTGTGATTTGTTCCATGTGTGTTTGTTTTCTCTTGCTATCATTGAACCATTAAATAATAAAATAAATAAATAAATTTCTATTTTTATATAGCGCTTATCCTTAGAGCTCTAAGCACTTTACAAATAAATACAAGTTTGAACAGTTTGAGGGTCTTAGAAAGTCTGCAGAGCAGCTCACATATATGGCACAAATTGGCAGCAGATAAAAAGTGCCCTCAGTTGAAGAGACAGACCACAACACCGGGATGACCCTGCTCTTTATGAGAAGTGTGTGGTTTCTTTTAAGTCCCTCGACAGAGAGATCGAGAGACTGGGCCTACAGTTTTACATCCTTATCCGAGAAGATGCGAAAGTCTAACCATTTGCAGATGTTAGAGCAAAGGCAACACTTTCTCCTTATTATTTTAAGACCCTAAGTGTTGGTCCGGCCGGAATGTAATGTATGTAGTTTGTTCCAACACAACAGCTGACTGAAAGATAATACTTAATAATATTAAGACAAGTCAGTAATTATGTGGGGTTTGGTTGTAAGTGCCCCTTTTCCAATTTTCCAACCAGTCTCCCCTTGGTGATTGAAGCACAACATTTTTTTATTAAAGAAACAGGAAATGTTTTGCTTATTAAGTTCATATTCATAGCAATTTTTTTTTTAATTGTACCAATTTAAAACAGGGTCAGGAGGAGAGAGATTCTTGCTACAGACCAATCATTGAAGAAATTCAAATGCTTTTTCCACCAGAAAAATGGTATGATTAAATAATGATTTTAAAAAAGGACTTTCTAAACTAATTTAAATAGTTTTAGCCTAGTACATTTTCAGATTCATATACTCTAAAATTAAAGGAAAAAGTTGAAAATTGCAGTCATGATTCAAAAAAACACTGTTCTGATGAAGATGGCTAGATCTAGAGAAACAACATAAAGTTTAATGTTTAAAACAGTACAAATCATAAAGCTCCTCTTTTTCCACTTTGGTGTGCTGCTTTCATATGTATGTGCTATAACTTTTATGATTTATATCTAGAAAGAATTTATATACGCCCATCAGAAAAATTAGTATATGCCCGAGTGGGCATCAAACTCACGTTTCCCTGTTCTCTAGTCAGGAGTGCTAACCATTACACCATCAGGGACCACCACACTGGCAACGTAGCAGTTTCACAATGAGTTGATTTGGTTACTGCATGAATTTTCTGGGTCCAAGTTTTTTATGATCGAGTGAAATGCAAGTGTGGCATATAAACTCAACATAATTAAATAAAGATGTATTCATTCTGTTTCCTTTGCTCTGTAACAGTTCAGTTGCCGACATTTCAATCCTGGTTCCAGGTGCTGGGCTGGCAAGACTTATGCACAGTATTGCCAAGCTTGGTATGCTACAATTTATAATTAACAACTGTTCTGTGAAGCTTGAGGTGATTAGTGGCAGAATAAGGCAGAACTTACTTTGAGTCCATGATTCCAAGAGGTCTCAAATCAATCATTTTTAATTAGAATTAATATGATTAACTCAACTCATCAGTCAAAAATATTTTGGTCCAAAGTTAAGAAATACTATTTTGAAAATCAATTTGTTTGGGAAAGTTCTGTACATTTTTTTTCTATTAGTGGTGTTTGTAAAAATCTAGAAGAACAGCCAAATGAAAATAATGTTCAATTATTGCAATAGGCAACTAGTAGAGTGATACAATTGTTACTTAGCTAAGCATGCAATCAGATCTTGGCAAGGTTATTGAGTTTTGTTATGTTTATACACATTATTTTTATGTTTAGTTTCTAGTCAATAGGTATATAGACTGATCTTTTATTATTTTGTAGTTTCTTTATATTTTATCCCTAGTATTAAAATCCTGCAATTTTTTTCTAACTTTGTAAAAGTCTTAGAGTTTTAGGAAGGTGGCTCTAAATAATTTTATAAATATTATATAAAATCAGAAATTTGGTGGTGATGAAAGGTTTGGATTGATAATAGTGCATTTGATTGCCCTAACCCTTATTTTCATACAGCATCTGAAATATTTTCTGTTCCATTGTCAAAGACAAATAAGGAACCCACCGTTAATGAAATTGAATCCTTTTGGAACTTATGTACTAAAACATTTGACAGCTAGCTGTCATTTTGTTAGTAGTACACAATAAAAAACATATTTGATGGTTCATTATATTGGTGTCTTACATAATGATTGTGACTTCCCTTCGTCCTCTGAGGTTATCAATGTCAAGGAAATGAGTGGAGCCTGTTTATGCTGTTTGCATCTCACTACATATTGAACAAGTATGCTTTTCTTAATCAGAGTGTATAGTATGAATATTTAAGACTTAAGTTTGAAATGTCAAATTTGGTACAGGAAGTGCTTTCTTATATAGTTTCTTTCCTTTGGATCTAGCCTGCAATAAAAAATAATTGTTTTGTCCAGGCGGAGTCAACGACTCACATGATGTGTATTAACATTACAGAACCAGAGATAACTGCCAGCCCCATGAGCTGTTAAACGATTACATACATTAGCTGTAAAAACAAACCTCATTGCATGTTTATTCTAGGCATTTTTTGCATAGACCCCAGATGATTAGATGACATCATGTACAGCTACACACTAAAAATTCATACACAATAAATGATAGATATAAACATAATTTAAATGCTTTGAAATGCAGAAAAGGATATTGAATATAATGCCAGTATGAAACCAACTAGGTAGTGAAGTATTGGGGATTTAGTCGATGGATTTGAAGGTGGGTAACTTTTGTTTGACAACATAAACTCACCCTTTACAACTGAATAATTTGTCCTTGGTGATGCAAGGTTCCATTTCCAAGCTCTGTAAATAGCTAACTGGTTCGCATCATATCCTCTAACAGTTTGGATTCTTAACAATGGGAAGGAGATTACAAAAAACGTTTAAAATCCCTTTTTTGTAGTGATTTTGTTATGGATCGAGTTACTATTATACATTTCTTTTACTACATACTAACTAAACCATTGTTTTAATAGATAATAATTTATGTATTTGCTAAAAATATATTGTTTTTTAGAGTGTTTTAACTGTGTTTTATATTAAGAACTGATTTTTTTAATTGCTCTCTTCAGGATACAACATGACCAAGATTTAATTAATGAAACAGAACAACGGTCAGTAGTGATTTTGAGTCTTTTGAAATAAGCAGTTTATTGTCAATTAGTAACAAATGCAGTTAAGCCTGTGTCATCTTGTTATAAATGGGCACAAATTCCAGATATTTGAGAAAATCATTTTCAAATGGATTATTTTGCAACTAACATTTTTCCTCCGAAAATAAACAAATTACTGTATGCTAATGTTCAGTCCTGCCAGTTGTAAATTGATGAAATTAAATTCCCCGTATTGGAAAACGATGAACAAAGTATAAGAAACATTAAAGGCAGTAATTGAAAGAACAATTGCAAAACGAAAATTTATTAACCATTAACACATTTTTTAATAACATTAACTTTGATATGATAGATTTTGTTCCTTTCTTACAAAGGGCCTTGCTATCAATGAAATAGTTTTTAAGTAACTTTCCACTTCTATTTTGATGTTTCCTTGGTTCATTAGAATGTCATCATTTATCTAACGAGTGAAATCTGCATACCATTCCCAATTTCAGCAAAATGATTTCTGAAAACAGCGAAAAAGGCCATTATTTTGTTCTTGTTCCAACTTTAATATGAATGTATTGGTTTAGCAATTTTGTGGGAACATTCCTGCCATTTGATGAACAGGGATATTTCACCATCTTGACTGGAATGAATGGGAAAGGTAGTGCCTAATTGTTATTCAATTTCTGCTTGTGCTCATCAAGCATGTAAGGTTTTTAGTTTTATGAAAACATTTGACTAGATAGCTAGATGCTTAGTTTTTTCCTATTTTTCTTCAATTACCATACACTTTTCATGAATTGTTTTAAAAACTTTATGTTTTGGCTAGAATGTTTGTTGCTAGTGGATGAAAAGAAAATTATGATTGACATTCGAATGCTTATAAATTCAAATTAGTTCCAATCTAAGTAAAACTAACTAGTTTTATAGTTTGGATTAAGTATTCCAAAAGTATTTACCATCTGAAACGTTTTATAGCAGGTCAGGAGCTGCATACAAACAAACTACTATTCACCCATATGTTCTTCAAACGTGTAACAACATGAGTTCATGTGACCAGCTTCGACCAATCACAATCCCAGATATTGATCCGTCAGATTTGCCGCAAGGGACAAACTTTTCAATGGTGGCAGGGAACTTTCTTGAAGTTTATACATCAAAAGGTAGATGAATACTTATGAAGCAAAGTATATTTCTGACTGGGTTTTTGAAAACATTATGATAAACTGTCCTTCATTCTGCAAATTAGAGTGTCACACTGACTGTTCAGATGGTTCATCTTTAACCATTCACAGATAGTTAAAATGACTTGCGCAAACTAAAAGCTGCAAGCGCAACTTTAAAGTGTTTTTTCAAGAACTTGAAAGATGCATGTTGCACCTTTATTTTGATTTACTTTAAAATGTTACTCCTTGGCTGCAAAAATGCAACTGTAGATTTATAACTAAAAATACAGTACATTTTTTCTTTAGTATACCGTATCTATTTTTGTGTAAGCGTTTTCCTTCACTTGTTTTGATAATCATGTATTTTTTTGCAGATGAGTGGGACTGCATTGCCACGTGTTTCTTTATAGACACCGCTCATAATGTCATAGATTACATCGAGAAAATTTACGATATTTTGAAACCTGGAGGATATTGGATTAACTTAGGTAGGTTCTACACCATAGGAACCCATTGGTAGTGAACAAACCTTGATACAGATTTTAGGAAATTTCTTATCTTGATTCGTGTCTGATAATGTTGCGCAGTTTTTTTTCCTCAATGATTGTATTTTGCATTATCTGTAAACGAGTAGGCTTTTCTCCACTCAGTTCAATTACCAATTTATTAACGCATTTCATCTCACAGACCACAATTGTGATACGTCAGCGAGTAGGAACAACGCTAAATTTAGACAACTAATTGTTGACATTTTTTTTTATTGTCGCCGCTAGAAACTGACGTTACAAACGCTGTTTGTATCAGTCATTGTTAAATAGTCAACACTAAAGCGAAATTTATTTACTAGTTAAGCTTCAACTGAAAGAAAATATTAAAAATCAATAATAGAATCGAATTCATATGAAAAAGTAAGTACATAACTCAGTAGGAGTACATTACAAAAGATCTGTGTTCGACTTTGGTGAAGGCCCTATAGATGATAAAATAAAAGAAAACAAAAAATAAATCTTTAAATGTTAATTCCTTTTAGGTCCTTTGCTTTACCACTTTGCCGATGTTCCTAATGAATGGTCTGTTGAACTTAGTTATGAAGATATTAGAAGAATTGTTACCGAACACCTCGACTTTGAATTGTTGGTAAGTTAGATCATAACATTTTTATTGCGGTTATTTTCTGTTGCTATTTAAGAGGTCAATTCCCCCCCTCTTTTTTCTCCGTCCGCATCTCTGTATGTCGAAATTGGCAGGTTGTACTTCTAAACGTAGCATCCTTTGCTAGTTGCAGTGCTCATGTAATTTAGCAATTTATGCCAATTTTACGCAAAAATTCAGAAGGAAGGTTGTTGATTGCAGACATTATACACAACGTGGAAACGAGTTTACCATTATTTGTCCTTAAAATGTTTTTTTTTCCTTAAAATTTAGGTGACAAGGTTGGCGCAGTTGGTAAATTAATGCCTTCAACACGAGGCCCCAGGCTCGATCCCTGTGTGACCTTCTTTCCGCCAAAGCTTCCTCAGCTTTCCATCCTTACGAGGTCGGTAAATGAGTACCAGCTTTGGCTGGGAGCTAACCTGTGATGGATTAGTGTCCCGTCCAGGGGACTTTCATCCGCTTAACATTACAGAAACCGGAGACGAGCGCCGGGTCCAATTGGCCACTAGGCTCGTAAAAGGATTTAACTTTCTTAATGTTTGCTCAGTAAATGTGTGCTCAATTCTGATTTGATGTCCTGGTACTATAAGAGTCTATATAATAGATATTTATCTTTATATTTCCATTTCAGAAGGAGAAAACAAATGTCCCGACAACCTATGTACAGAATAACCGATCCATGATGAAAATGGTTTATGAGAGTGTCTTTTTTGTTGCTCGGAAACCGTTATGATGATTTTCATGTTTTAGCTAACAAGTTATTGTTTCAATTGCTTTACTGAACAACATTCATACATCAGCTTTTATGGGGCAGACTACGCAAAGCATCGGAAGAGTGTTGAACTACACTGAGATTTAGACCTAATTAGTGCTTACAGAGGGGGTTGTGAGTGGGATTGTGTTGATCTTCCAGCAAATTTAGTAGAAAACACAAAATAAGATGTTTACAATAACATGTTGTTCACCACCTTTCAAATGGAGTGATAAAGCTTCAGTTAACATAAAAGAAAAGTAAGAAAAAGAGTCGAACTTCCAACCAAGAGAGTTTAAATAAAGAAGTAATAAATACTTTATTTAACGTCTTTACGTGCAGGGAGTAGTTGCCCAATATCCCGAGCCAGAGGCTGATATTTAAGCTATCGACGGCACAGGTTTTGGCGTGAAGTCGATGCTACTGGGAGAGGAAAACCGGAGATGACGGAGAAAAAACCCTCGAAGTCAAAATAAGATCGACAAATGTCAGCCCACGTGCGAACCCCAGGATTTGAACTCGGGTCCGTAGTGGTGGGATCGTAAGTTATAACCACTAGGTCAACCAGACTGTCAACCAAGTCACAAACAGACTGCCAATCATTTCATTTTCTATCTATATCTATCTATCTATGGGTCGACCGCGTTCGAGAAGTTTTTTACAAGAGTGCACCAGATTTCTCTCAGTTTCATCAAGTTTGGGATGTTTTCAACCGATTGCTGTAGGCCTCTAGCTATGATGTCCATGAAGTTAAGAGATTGCCTCCCTCTGTTTGTAGACGGAAGCCTCGAAGAGATTATTTGGACAACTGGTTGATCTTGGACTCGAGTGCAGTGACCTGCAAAGCGTGCCCTTCGCTGTGTAACGACGGTAGATATTGGAGGAATGTCCCCGTATATTTGTTCCTTGGTTTGGTGGTCACGCAAGGAGATATTTTGGACTCTCATTAGAAGCCCTGTGTAGGTGCCCCCAAGATGTTCCTGCTGGTCTCGCTTCATGGTCCAGGTTTCTGCACTATATAAGAGAATGCTTTCTACGCAAGCTCTGAAAAAGGCCAATTTAGTAGAACTGGATATTGCAGACTGCCAGATATGATGGACAGGCATTCAGTCTCTGTCCGATGCGTGCCTTGAAGTCTTTCTTGCTATCGGAGACATACGGCCCAAGGTACCATCATTTGATTGGACAGATTGATGAACTTCATTCTCGTTGATGGTCATATATTCGGTCTTCTTTGCATTGATAAAGCAAACCACAGCCGCTAAACCCACTAAAACTGGCCTCTTATAACCTTGATAAAACAAACCCAACCACAGCCGGTAAACCCACTAAAACTGGCCTCTTATAACCTTGATAAAACAAACCCAACCACAGCCGGTAAACCCACTAAAACTGGC
>JAOEHV020309076.1:0-11668 GCA_025447995.2 Isaurus tuberculatus | reverse complement strand
GGTCGGTAAATTCAGCTGAGAGCGACCGTTGGAAATCAAATTCGAATTATTCGAACGGTTTGTTTGGGCCGCCTGTGATCAGTCGCTTCAAAACTCTTACACAAATTTAGCTTGGGCTGCCTGTGCTTCAGTCTGTTTTTTTTACTAAACATTTTTGTAAATCTTCAAAAGTTTGTTACAACTTGGCTTCCTGATGAAGGTTGCAAAAACATTTTTAGCTATGGATATTAATATAATCTAAGTGTTAACAGTTAGAAGTTGCCGCGATTTATAGCCTGAATTCAAAATTTAGAGGTTCACCTGCAGTAATTTTTGTGGTACATTTTGTAACGATATACCACTATTTTCACGGTTATTGTCTACAAAATTGTAAACATACTAAAAAAAGAAAAGAAAAAATAAACTTTTTAAAAAGTAAAAAAAACAACATTTTGTGTTTCGCTGGCGCAAGAGCAGCACAATCGTGGGCACCCCGTGTTATCTTAACGTGATGCCAAATCAGGCCACACGTGGATAACTTTTCTCTCGCGGCGGTTCCTTGTAAAATTGGTTGATTTTAAATAATTTTTGTGTTTAGGTTTTAAATAAATACGCTGTTCCTAAAGAAGCAAACTAAAAGTGCACAGTTTGTTTTCGTGAGACTCGTGGAGAAATCGTGACGTCATTCAGGTCTTGTGACCAAAACTCTTTGTAAATGTTATGTGATCTTCTCGTTCGTTACTGTCTCCTACTGCGAGAGGAAGTGTAAGCCGTACCGTACGGCGCGTGTCCCTCGCCTTATATTCAAAAGGTTGTTGTGACATCAAAATGAGTGTGGCAAAGAAAGTGAAGTTGGACCACGTCAACGAAAGTTCGTCACAACTTCAAAATGGCGACATACAGATTGTTGAAAATGGTAACAGTTCGACTAAACGCAAAATCCCATCTGTAAATTTTGAAGCGACAAAACCAATGACGGTGGAACAGAACATGACACTGCGGAAAACGCATATTGGGTAAGAAAGTTGTTTTGTGGTAATTAGAAAATTTGTCTTTGTTTATTTGCCATTTACAATACTTATCTGAAGTTTTGAAGAAAATAATGATCTCTCAGTGACAGAGGAATACAGCAAAGTTTTAAACGAAGGTTGACTTTCTTTTAATATGCCGGTAACTTGCCGATCTTTATGACAATTTTTTTAAAAAAGGAATTGGGATGTGTGCGTGGCAAATTCAGTATTAACAGTTTATGGCAATATCCAATTTCAGTCATAATATGCTGGAAGACTGAAGGTCAGACTCTTTTGTTGCGGTTCATAGAGTTACGTCATTCGTCTGTAGTTACCGGTATATATTATTTATTTGTATGGGTACTTTTTATCTTGCATCCGAACTATATGTATATGATATTAATTTTTACTTGATTTTTTTAGAAAATCTTGTAAAGTTCATTACCCATCAAATCCTATTAAACTGAGCCATGGAAAAGGAGTCTACTTCTATGGTCATAATGGTGAAAAGTTCCTGGATTGCATTAACAATGTAACCCATGGTAAGTCCAAAGTGTATTTTAAAATAATTTCATTATCACTGATTCTGTGGACTGTTGCAAATCCTAAATTATAATTGGCTGTAGGAAAGGGAGGACAGGGGTGAATAGATCTGCAGATTGGCCAATAATTGTGAGTTAGCTTCAAACTTAATAGTAAAATGTTAACCAATCTGCAGATCAAGCAAGCACAGTGAATTGTTGATTTATCCAGTTTTTCGACCCACATTATGGATTTTTGCCTTTACATAGTTCAGATGGCAGATTTCAATCCTTCTCTAAAATATTTTGATTTGTCTTCTAATGAAAGATATGTTACAGACACTAAAAATCTGGTTCCCAAAAAGTTGGTTCAGATATGGCCAGTGACATGAACAGAATTTTTTGTGACTTCTCAGATGTAGGTGTTAAATTAAAGCAGATCAGCAGATTTGCATAATATTGTTCACCTTCTCCCTGTAGATTCCTTAAAGTCTTAGATCTAGAGGGTGAATGGACTGTTTACAATATATTCTGAAGGCTGCAGACCAGGCTAGCTAAAGCTAAATCCTTTTACGAGCCTAGTGGCCCATTGGAGCCAGCATTTATCTCTGATTTCAGTAGTGTTATGGATGAGAGTCCTTGACTCGCCCTGGATGGGACACTAATCCATTGCAGGTTAGCTCCCAGCCAAAGCCGATACTCATTTACCGACCTCATAAGGATGGAAAGCTGAGTAAGCGTTGGCAGAAAAGAAGGTCACACAAATGTTCAAATTTCGGCAGAGATGAGGAATCGAATTAGAACCTGGGATCTTGTGGTTTGAATGCATAGATCTTACCAACTGTGCCAACCACGCCACCATGGTGACAGACCAGGGAGGAGTTAATTCTACTCAGAGTCCATGAGACTGAAAGGTTGAACTGAACGTTTTAGTATGACAGGGTCGGAAACTAAGTACTAAGCTAATTAACCTCTCAAGAGTTGAGCAGGATATCATCTAGAAATTACTAAAACTAAATCCTTAAACCAGCTAAGTGGCTCATGCAGGCAGTGCATATTTCCGGTTTTTATCATGTTAAGTTGACAAGGGGGGCTACTCAAAGTATACGTGACGGATGGGGGTCCGATGATCAGTATTGAGGTATTTAAATATAATTGTATTTTTTTGGGTAGGATATTTTGATGCCAAGTATTTTTTTGGGTCTAAAATTTCAGACTCTTGTATTTTTTTGGGTTTGCAACATGAAACTCTGTTGAACCCCCCTTCCCCCCATCATGTATACTTCAAGTACCCCCCCCCTGGGGATGGGTCACTAATCGATCTCAAGTTAACACCCAGTAGATGTTGCTACTCCATTGACTAAGCTCACAGGTATGGAAATCTGTGTTAATTTTTACAGAAAATAGAGGAGGTAGCAAAAGCTCAAATATCAGCAGAGCTGAAATTGATCCTGTAACCTCTTGCTTGAAAGGCATATATCTTACCTACTGTTCTAGCCACACCTTCCTAGAGCATTTTATCATTTTTACAGCTTAAACTAAAAGTTACCGACTGAGTAAAAACATTGTAAATCATAAAATTTTCATCAACTCAACAAAACAGAATTTAAGCAGCTAAAATATAAAGCAAAAGATCTAAATGAATTAGTAATGAAATCTGTCACTCAAGGATCCAAATTTTGTATGAAATTATATGATTTTGGAAGTCAAAAATTATGGACTACCGTAATTTCTGGGCGATTACCCGCACGGCAGATTACCCGCATCACTCTATTTTGGCCACAAGAAGAAAAATAAATCAGCAGATTACCCGCACTGGTAGATAACCCGCACCCGAAAATAAAAGAACATATGCAAAAGAGTTCGAGAACTTACAAATTTGAAGCTATTTAAAAATGCTTTAAAAGGTTCTCCTCGCTATTCCATGTAACAAGCATAAAATTTCCACGTTATTTAGCTGCCAATTCAATGGAAAAAGTACTCCTCTATCCATGATCCCCTCACTTTTAATAGTTAAGTTTCGTATCCAATTTAGTGATGTTTTTGACTTCACTTGGCTGCATTTTAGTGTTGCATATTTGTGCCATCGCAATCGTTCAGCGCCATTTTTGTTAGGTCGAGGAGAGGCTGGGGTGAGACGGTACGTGAATGAAATAAATCGAAAAGTTTTGGGATGATCATGAATCAGATGCCTTCAGAAGGTGGAAGCGCAGTGGAAACAACAAAAAATTATTTTTTATGTTCATCCAATTTACTGGACGAGTAAAATACATACCAAATGATTTAGAAATTATTGCATTACCTGCACCTCCATATTACCTGCAGCAACATCCAAATACAGAAAAATTAGCATATTACCCACGGGTAATCGCCCGGAAATTATGGTATTATACAGTCTGATCTATTGTAACTGACTGTGACTGTCTTGTTGTTTCACACCATTGTACAGTTGGTCACTGCCATCCACATGTTGTCAAAGCAGGCCAGGAACAGATGGCTGTACTTAATACAAACAGTCGATTTTTGTATGACATCATGGTGTCATATGCAGAGAGGCTGGTGGCAACATTACCTTCAAAATTGTCCGTATGCTTCTTTGTCTGCACTGGGTTAGTATGAATGATAGAATATGATTAATAGTCGGCATCCAATTATCTGCCACTGGTGGTAGTTAATGATACTACTAAGTGTCAATGTGCAACACCTGAAAGTGAAATACCTGAGTGTTCAGTGTGTGAATATGAAGATGGAGCTATATTTTTGGTGGCTACTGATAAAGTAATAAAATTTTATAATTATTTTTAAGTTAATAGTTGCTTCTGTAATTGTAGTTGATAGAGTAATTCTGATATAAGTAATTACTTAATAGTGATTAGTATTAGTAATATTAAGTTGTATTTAGTAACAATGACAGAAGTAGAGATGTACTTTCAATTACTTTCAATTGCTAATATTTTTGGTTAATGACAACATATAGTTACTAGAAAAATGATAAAGGTAAAAATTTGAATTTTTGGCTGAAAATTTTAATAATTATAAACATTTCAGATCTGAAGCAAATGACCTGGCAATGAGGATAGCGAGAACACACACAAAGAACTATGACATCATCACCCTTGACCAGTAAGTAATAGACTGAATGCCTCTTTGAAGTATAGATCTGTTGGGTACAGGTCATTTTTAGCAGATCCATCAATGGTAAGTTGTATGAGTACAATGATTGCTGTAACTGCATGAATTTGATTGGCTGTGATTGCCAGTACATAGCATTGCAAAACAATATATTTATCATCATCCTTCTAACATCAAATAAATAGTAAAAAGATTAGTGAATAAAATTTGACACTGTTTAAATGTTTCCCCAGTGCATACCATGGTCATTCAACTGTGCTAATTGATATCAGTCCATACAAATTCAAAGCCCTTGGAGAGGAAGGAAAGAAAGACTATGTTCATGTTGTCCCTTCTCCAGACACCTATAATGGAAAATATCAAGGAGACCCAAATGATCCTGAACTGGGTGCTAAGTATGCTGGAGAGGTGAAGCAAGCTATAGACAGCATGCACAAAAATAAAAGAAATGTGAGCACAAATTATGAATTCTTTGATGATTAACTAATAATTTTAATATTGAATGATGTATTTAGTATGTATAACATTTGTTTCTTAATATAGAATTAAAGGGGAAAACCCATTGGGTGTCACCTAAATGGACATGGTCCTAGTGTATAGAGTAGAATATAAGGAGGATGGGTAGTGTATGAGATGATGCTCTTTTGGATCATTGGAAATAGAAAGCATTCATCACTGCTAACTCTAGCTTGCTACAAGGCTGTAGATAAAAATGTTTGACTGGGGGGGGGGGCAATAAAGCAAGGTCTGAAAAATTTTAAAATGAATGCAGAGGTATTGTGTATTCGAATATTGCTTCCCCCCTTCTCCCCTGTTTTATAAAGACGAGTGATCTGTTGTGAACAGTTTCAAACTAACAATTATTTCAGCAAATTTCAGGTTTTCTGCCCAATACTTCAGAAAGAGAAAATTTATCCCTCTGCTAGCTATTGGTCTTGTGCTGGGTAGAGGGCTGTAAAACATTTGTTGCTGTTTGTTGCTTTTGATGACTGTTATGATATGTCTGTTTCAGGCTTGACACTGACTCTTACAAAGGGGGGTGTAGGCTACAATATTTTACCTTCCCCCAATGTATTCTGAGAGCAATTTGAGGGCATTCTGATGACGTGTTCATCCAAGGAATTCTCTATTATCAACACAAAATTCTTTCTTTTCAGAAAATGAACAGGTGATGGTTTGAAGGTATAGTAGATGGGGCAATTGATTGAATCTATCTAGGGGGATTTGATCAAACTTCTCAATTCATCCCCATGTGTATGGGCCTGTGTTTTGTGTTAAGTTTTGTTTTAAGTCATCAGTGCCAAAAACACATTTTAAGTTCATTGGGCAAAAAAAATGAAGACCACCACATTAATTAAGAATTAAAACAAATAATTTGAAACTAAATTGTGATTTTGAGTATGCAACTTAGGTGATTTCAAAAGAGAAGTCTGATGACAAAATTTATGCTTCAGTGGCCAGAATTCTGACTTGTAATCTCTGCAAAACCACTGTTCATTGTTATAAAACATCATAGTTCTGTTATTTAATGTTCTATTTGGTAAAGTAAGTTATCCTTGAATAGTAAAAGATGCTGATGTTGATCGGATTTGAATTTTATTTCCCAGTGCGCTGCCTTCTTCTGTGAATCAATGCAAGGATGTGGTGGTCAGATAATATTTCCACCAGGGTTTATGAAAAAGGCTTTTGAGTAAGTTATCAAAATTGTGTGAATAAAAATATTTTATAACTAGATTTTTGAAACCCTTTTCTCTAATTTAATTTGCCTCACACCCTTTTAGATATGTCAGAGAAGCTGGAGGTGTGTGCATTGCTGATGAAGTTCAAGTAGGGTTTGGCAGAGTTGGTAAACACTTCTGGGCCTTCGAGTCACAAGGTAATGTTAAATATGTTGATGATTGTGATTATGACAATGACAGTGGTGACAATGATCGTGATGATGCTAATGATGCACATGGTGATAAAGGTCATGGTGATGATGATCATAATGATGGTGGAAGTGATGGTAATGGTGATGAAAATGGTGGCAGTGGTGAGGATTGTGATGATGATGATGGTGTTCATGGTGATGATGATGCTCATGGTGGTGATGATGATGATGCTCATGGTTGTGACGATGATGATGCTTATGTTGATGATCATGGTGATAGTGGAAGTGATGGTAATGCTGACGAAGATGATGGTAAGGACGATAATGATGATGCTCATAGTGATGATCATGGTGATGTTGATCATGTTGATGAAGATCATGATGATAATCATAATGATGGTGGAAGTGATGGTAATGATGATGATGATGGTGATGGTGAGAATGATGGTGAGGATGATGATGATGATCACGGTGACATTGATCGTGTTGATGAAGATCATGGTGATGATGATCCTGATTATGGTGGAAGTGATGGTAATGGTGATGAAAATGGTGGCTATGGTGAGGATGATGATGATGGTGATGATGATATTGATGGATTGATAATGTTGATGATAATCATGATGAATATTTTAGCTGTAATGATTAGTATATCTTAATGTACAAATATCATGATATATTTCTTTTAACAATACTATTAAAAATACAAATATGTTACACTATAATTAAAGAATTGTGACTCTTATAAGTATTCATCAAAAATATCAAAAGTTGATGCAATGTTTTTAGGTAACAATAATTTAACCTTCTAACCACTAGTCCAAGATTCGATATTTATCTCTTTAATTTTTGTGGCCAACTTTTCCACAAAAGACTACACATTCCAAACATGGATTTTTTATGTTAATTTTTTTTATATTCTCTGTAGATGTAGTACCTGACATTGTGACAATGGGGAAACCTATTGCGAATGGACACCCTCTTTCAGTTGTTGTGACTACTCCTGAGATTGCAGAGTCTTTTGCATCATCTGGTGTCAGTTATTTTAACACAGTAAGATTGTGATGTACTTTAATCATTAATAAGATTGTTTGTGAATTATCTAAAGTATATCTTATTGGCACTAAGGCCAGTTTATTAGGGGGATTTCCCTACCATTATGATTACTAAAGCACCATAATGTTGGCATTTGTGAACAGCATTACACTTTAACTGTTCTTCAAGCATCTCTACTAGTGGACTATTGCAAATACTGCATTCTGATTGGCTACTCTATAAGATATCAATTTTCAGTAGTTTACTATAAAAAAGAAATTTATAACTAATTTTATTAACGCCATTTGGTCGGACAAGTGGCATTGAGTTATAGTAAAAAAACGTTCAATTGTTAGATCTCTCAGTTTTATAAGCTTTGAACAAATAAACCATTTGGCCTTAAGCCTCATGAACTGTTGACTCACAGTCGGTTTCTCCTTACACACACTCACTCACTCAACCCTTTAATGCCATGAGGCGCATAGCTCACATACAAGCGTTCTCCACTTCCCTTTGTTTCTTGTCAATTTTTCAAGTTTGTTCCAGGATTTTCCCGTGGCCTTAAATTCTTGCTCTGTAGATCTACGTCAGGTGGTTCTTGGTCTCCCTCTATTTCTCTTTCTTCGGGGTGGCATTTCAGTGCTTGTCTTGTGATATTTTTTCTGGTTTGCGCAATATGTGGCCAATCCAACCCCATTTGTGGCGTAGAATTTGCACCTCCACTCTTTTCTGCCCTTTCCTTTCCCACAGTTCCTCGTTTCTGACTTTGTCGGACCACTTGATAATAAGTATGGATCTCACGCATTTGTTAACGAAAGTCTGAAGCCTGTCTGTTATTGCCTTGGTCGCAGGGCCGGGGAAAGCTCATGATGATTGGGAGGGCAGAAAAGATTTTAACGATCGCCGAAGGCATGAGCCTCCAGGGGGGTCCGGGGACATGCTTCCCCAGGAAATTTTGGCAAACTACACTCTCTGAAATGCCAATTCTGCATATTCTGGTAGTATTTTGAAAATATTGAATATGGAACTTCTAATAGAAGTCCTTGGCTTTATGGAGGACAAGTGGGAAGTTTGCTTCGCTGTAAAGAAAAAAAATTGTACCTAGTCTGAAAATCGGGGGGCCAGCTGCCCTCTCTGCCCCCCCCCCCCCCTCGCTCCGCCGGCCTTGGGTCATTTTCCACGTTTCGCAGCCCTAGAACAGTACGGTCTCCTTACGGTCGCAGTAATACGGGTTTTTTTGTTTTATATTGTGTTGACATATTTGACAACTTTTATTAAATTCTATTGTCTTATAGTTCGGCGGAAACCCAGTCTCGTGTGCTGTTGGTAATGCTGTTTTAGATGTGATCGAGAATGAGAACCTACAACAGAATGCTTTGAAAATGGGAGAGTACCTTCTGGAACATTTTAGGAAGCTGCAGGAAAGACACCATCTTATCGGAGATGTGCGGTAATTTTTTTTTGTTTGTGTGCAGGTAGTGCTTATTGGTGATTTTTACAAAATTTTCAAAGACCGTAAATATCTCGAAAATAAAAAAACGGATTTTGGATTCAAGTTTTCACATTTTCATAACTCTTATACGGGCTATGTTTTAAGCGGATAAAAGAAAAATGGGTGATTAAAGACTTAAAAGCTACGTCAGGTACCTTAAGTTGAGTTATATCGACATCGGTGAAGTAAAGACAGAGTAGTTTTGAAAATGATTGTTTGCCTGAAAGATTTTTCTCAAAGTCAGGACTCTATTGGCCTTAACTGCATTTTTGGACCAGCATTGCTCTTAGGGATCAAGCTTAAAGTGCATATGAAATTTTTAAAAAATTGCATAAATTGATTGTATAAAATTATGTTCTTATTATCCAAAGTATCAGATTTTGATAAAGTGAAAACTCTTTTAAATGTGTTATTTTCCACGGTTTGAATGTTCAAAATCTGTGCTTTGTTGTGTCTCCATTTTCGCTCGGCCAAAATCTCAGATTTCACCGGATATGACGTAGCCAGTGGTTCCAAACGTTTGACTGTTATGAGGAACAAGAAGAAAACGACTGGAGTTGAAAATTATTTTTCAGCCAGAGGCCAAAATGTCCGACTTTCTTTCATTCTTTTCACGTGCAATAAAGTCCCTACACTTGAGACATCACGTACGATCAAAGACCCTCCCTGGGGATACGCGTACGATGAATATCTCTCCCCTGTAGACATCCATTCGATCAAATTCTCACCCAGGAAACACCATATATGATCAAAATTCTTACCCTGGGGACATCATATGCTATTAAGATCCCAACCCTTGGAACATCACGTACGATTAAATTCCCCACCCTGGGGACACCACGTACGATCGAAATCCCGATCCTCGGGAGAGACCTCACAATCAAATTCCCATTACAATTGCTAGCTTGCCCCTCCCAATTCTTCTCGGCTTTAACATTGATAGGTTCATTTAAGTTCGTATAAATTATTGTTTATTTTTTGCTCACACGCTTTTTATTTTCTTCAGTGGTATGGGTTTATTTATTGGACTTGAACTTGTACGGGATAGAAGGACCAAAGAGCAAGCAACAGCAGAAGCAAAGATGTTGGTGAATAGGTGTGTCAATTAAAATATATACACTTAATGTATATGGTCCCGTGGGAAACATTTATTTTTGATCCCGAGAGTCCTGATGTGTCCCGAGACAAACTCGTTGCTTTTTTCGTATTTGCAGAGAATTTGCTTTGAATTAAGTTCTGTATTTCTTCCTCTGATAATATAGAAAAGCGTTTGCTTTTAGCCTCAATGGGTTCCATTATCGATCATCGCTGGCTGAAACTGAAAAGTGGCAGATTTAATAGGTAACGCCCGCTATTAATGTAGTCTCGTGAAACTGTGAACAGTAAAAGCTGTAGCAATCCATGGCTGCTAAAATTCAAGCTCACTGTTATTCAAGGTAAATTTAAGGGGTAATACCCGCTAAGAAGGTGGCCTTAGTGCCCATATTTGTGGCTGCTAGTACTTAGTTCTTCCTCGTGCTATCTGTACTTCTGTTACGATTAAGCAATTTTTAGCCACGCTTACTCACTTTGGGTTTAAATCGAAAAATTCTGTTTGAGTTAAGGTTCCATTAATTAATGTAGACGGACACAACTTAATGTTTGCCTTTCATCTTCACTGTAGAGCGAGAGAAGAAAATGTCCTCATTAGTGCTGATGGACCGCACGAAAATGTCATAAAGATCAAGCCACCATTAGTGTTCTGTCACGAAGATGCCAATCTTCTCATTAGCACAATTGATAAATGCCTTGGAGAAGTAGAAAGTGCTTTATCTAAATAACATTGTTGTTAGCAGAAACTATTAGCTTGCTTAAGTTTCATTCTATGAGATAAATCGTATTTATATTTTATGATGTGTTTTTATACAAGTGGGCGTGGGATTGCGAAAAATGATCATATGGTCAATGTCAGAGAGAATGATTTCATAACAAAATCACAGAAAAGATAAATTTGTCAATAAAATGAATTTTCCCCTTTTTTAAAATTTTTGTTCGATAAATCTTTGAATGAGTAATAGACTTTAAAGCTAAATAAGGACGATTTTTTTTTGTCAATTTAATGTGCAAAATTTCTGAGCCAGAAGTCTCTAAGTTAATTTAATTGAGTTCAAATATTTATTTACGAAAAATGGATAAAATCGGAAAATTTTTGTTTGGCAATTTCAAGCAGTTTGCCGCTCGCTTAAATCTTTCCAAATTTGCTTTGGCATAAAGTAATGAAAATAAAAAGGACCAAATTTATTTATGTTTTGAATTATGATCAAATTTGGAAGAAAAATTCAGGGTTCTTATACAGATGGGAATATCAATTTTCTTTTTATCAATAAAGGATATTACTACTCATTTTATTGCTTATCTTAAATGTTTTGTTGTTTCAAAAAGCAGTGATAAATCAGCTATTCGATTAAAGTGCTACTAACACTAAAAAAATTTTTTGGCTCAAATCATTTAACATATAATTTTAAGTACTTCTGCGAGAAAATTTTTGAATTTGGTGAAATAGTTGGTTTTTCTTCTACAGTGGCTCAAACTAGCAAAATTTGAAGCCATCGTGGTTAACGACCGCGTTTTCGGGGGACTGGGTTATGAC
>JAOEHV020308976.1:0-11668 GCA_025447995.2 Isaurus tuberculatus | reverse complement strand
AAATTTTTTGTGTTTTGGCATTAAAAAGTCTTAAAAAGGTCTTAAATTTGAAAAGTCCTGAGCTGCAGGAACCCTGGTCTTTGCTGTTACCCTTTTTTATCAGATCGACAGTATGTAGTCCTGGGCTACTTTCTTTCTGTCTTTTTGTTGTAGCATCCTCTTTTCCAATCCCATAACCACTTCCTCATCAACTTTCCCCCCCCCCCCTCTACACTACAGTCCTTCACTCTTCCTTTTTGAAACATACTATCCTATCATTTTTAACAACTTCTTTTGTCTTTCACCTTTACTGTGTCATAGACACAAAAACCAATATGTCGATTCATCTTTCCATTGTCTTTAGGAACACACTCTTCTAGTTGGTCTTAAGAGAATTTTTTTATCTGCCAAACTGAAAGTTACATGATTTCTTACTATTACTGAATGAAATAAACATTTCCACGAAATGCAAAAAAAATAATAAATAAATCCCCCAATTTGTATAACATAAAAGCCTTATTGCTTGTCCTCTTCACCCCAGTTTTTACCATTTGCATCCTTACCCACCCCAACACAAGAGTTTTTTTTCTTTTTGCACGGATTTCCGTTCACTTCAAGTATTTCTTTCTATTTTTATTGCGAACATAGAAATGTTGTATGATCGATGATGAAGATTTCCTTCAGACTTTTTATTAAATTTTTTATAAATACCAAGGTTAAAATTACTATTAAAATAACAGATAAAGTGTTAAGGATTTAATATCTTTTTTTCAAAACGGTTGTTAAAAAAGCTACATCCTTTTCCAAGTCTAGTGGCCCATTGGAGCTGGCACTTATCTCCGGTTTTCGTAGTGTTAAGCTGATGAGAGTCATTGAATCCCCCTGGACGGGACACTAATCCATCGCATGTTAGCTCCCAGCCGAAGCTGGTACTCATTTACTGACCTCGTAAGGATGGAAAGCTGAGTAAGCTTTGGTGGAAAAGAAGGTCACAGAAATGTTCAAATTCCGGCAGAGCCATGGAATCGAACATGGAACCTTGTGGTTGGAAGGCAGAGATCTTACCAACTGTGCCAACCACGCCGCCGTTCAAAACGGTTGCAGTATCTGTTAAATTGTATTAAAACAAAGACTAATGAAATAAAGACTTTAATAATCATAAATTGCTATGAATTGCCACGATCAGTAAAGTCAACATAACTTGCTAAAGTTGAAACTTTTGAAAAAAAGTTAGTAACAATTCATATGTTTTTGTTGCACATTATCTTGCCTACTTCTGTATGATAAAATATTAACATAATATAAACCACACTGTTTCGTTGTAAATGAAAAATATTGGTGTTGTAAGGTTTATTCATAATGAAATGAGTGATAATTTTAAGTGCAATTTATCTTTCATCGTAGGCTACTAATAAAAAGAAATATATATGTACAAAAATTTAACATCATCAGTGCAGTATGTTTTAAATTTCTATGAAGCAAATTTTCTGTTTTTTATTTTTTTAAAAACTCTAAACTTGCTTTAAAAGGTAAATTGATGTTCATTTTCAGATAAAATAGTATGTAGTTTAATTGTTTCGTAGATTTAGCTCAGTATAACTATTAGACATTTTGATTACCATTGATAGAAACCGACTGTTCCTTTAAAAGAATCAGGGACGTAAAATGCGATGTTAACAAGTCATTGAGTTTAATACTTAAAATTTTGAGAAGTTGATCAAAAGTCGCATATCTTATAGTGTAAGAAAATAATGCATGATTGATTAACCGATAAAAAATTGTCTTTATACTTATAAATTGAAGAAAATGAAGTATCATTGCTGATTTTGATAATAAATGTTAGCAACCAATTCAAATAGTATTCCATTAAACATCAGAAGGCTTGTTCAAGTATTAGAATAAATTTGTTATTTGATTTAGTGCTTATCAAGTGTGGGCAATAAACTGTTAATGTAAAACTAAAATTTGTGAGAAAATAAAAGTTAGAATAATAATTTGATCTCCTTTGTCCTATAAAGGTCTAATTATTTTCGCTGCAAAAACTTCTAAAAAATCGTTTACCCCATCATGATTTATACTTGTCTCATTTTGCAAGTTCATCTTTTACGTTGTCCAAGAAAACTCGGGTTGTTCCTCTTTCCGTTGCACGGATCCTTTTTCACTAGTTCAATGAACTATTTTCAAGAAATATTTATTTCCTCAGGTATACTGGGCTTATTTTCCTAGTTTTCGTGTGGTTTAAGTTTTCTAAAAACGTCCATTTAACACAACCAACACAGTTGACTCTTTTTTTCCAAGAAAACTTATGTTACTTCGATTATACTTGGCTTGTTTTCTAACACTGAAAGGCTTCCAAGAAAACTAAAGTCTCCGTTTTATCCAGGTGCTTTGTTTCTATCTAAGATTTCAACTACCTCCCCCATTTATAGTTTACTTATTTGCTTTATCACTTCAAAGATATCGTTTATACCTTGAATTTTTCTCGTTTTGATTGTCACGCTAAAAGATATAATGATTGTAATCATTTTAATCCTTTTAAAACATTTTCAAATATTTTGTCTCTTCTTGTACATAGGGTTATCATCCTATGAGTCATCAGGAGCCAATTGATAGACTTTCTGGGCTGCCTCCGATGGCATCGTTTCGTGGCAATCATCATGCAATGCATCACGGGCAATCATCTCCATATCTTCATTCTTCCGTTTCCCCACCACTCAATGGCAGTGACCCAAGTATGGTTGGTAAGTCAGCCCTTCATTATCTTTGTCAGAAAGACCAGACCGCCAGAAGTCAATATGTTTATAGCGTTGCATACGGCGTTTACAAGAGTCTTTTTACCAACTGATTTCTCAAAATGAATAGCAAATGTTCTACAGACTTCTTTTAGCTTTGGTTTCGTCAAATTCGCTACTTCTTTAAACGTTTTGGGAGCTTTAGACAGCTATTGTTTTGGACTGGTCTCGACGCCATTTTTTTTCCCTTGGTTACCCCCGCTTCCCAAGGCGCAAAGCATTATGGGTATGTGCAAGTAAAGAATACGTACACAATCGGGAAAATCTTGTAACGAGGTCTTTTTCTCTGATGCAGGTGGCTCTCACCATTCATCAAGGGCGCCTACGTCAGGTTCACAAACAGGTGATACCCTTGGAAAAGCATTAGCATCTGTGAGTACCAGACCAATCATTTATTTGTACAGTTACTTATGTCGATCTTGTGAAGTATATATTACTTATTAACCAAGAGTGAGGTCATTACAGGGAAATCTCAGATCGAGGCCTTGTTGTAATGACCAAGTGATAGCGAGGTCATTACAACAAGACTGATGTCTTAGATTTCCCTGTAATGACCGAACGAGCGAGGTTAATTAGTTATTTATTATATGGCCTTTAGTCTCTTTTTGTAAGAAAACGAAGAAAACACTGGAAGTTACTTTCCATATCCGCTTGCGCACGCACACTCATTTCAAACGATGTTCACTCAGCTGTAATGAAAAGCAGGCAAAAATGATTTCTAAATGAACAGTCAAAAATAATGCCAAAAAATAAAAAATAAAAAAAATCTCATATAAATGACCAGTCATTATGAAATATGACCGGTCATCACAGGGAAATCTTGCCCTCCCAGCAGCCAATCAGATTGCAGGAAACTATCTAGCCATGTAATAATACCGAATATTGACTATGGCAGTACTCAATTATGCACGATCTTCTGCATTTTAAAGAATGTTTTATGGTCAACTGAAATGTAGCAAATTTGTCTACAAACAGATTTTTGGACATTCGAACCCATTCTTGAACAGTTATATCATTATTTATTTTATTAACGTTTTTGCATTTCAGAGCTTACTGTATCTTGTTCCAATGTTCATTTACAGATATATTCAACAGACAACGGCACAAATTATTCATCCAATCCATCTACACCAGTCTCATCTCCACCTCCTCTTGCTAGTGTTGCAGAGCGTCCTTTATCAGGTTAGTCCATACTGTAAATGTATCTGTCAGTTCGTCAAGAATTTAGTTGTACGGTAGCAAGGAGCTCAAAATCTCAGCTTGACCACGTTTTTGTGTAAAACAGAGAGGGAAAAAACAAAGACCCAAGACCTCAGACTCCTTAAAAAAACGTAGACCTCCTGGAAGGGAACAAATTTTAAGTATGATCCATCTCAGTTCTCCTGATGTCTTGGCTTGCAAAGGCAGTTCTTTCAAGTCGTTAGTTTTTTATATACTAAGGGGATAAAACAGCCTCTTGCGTGTTTCTAGACAAAAATAAAAAACGCTATGACGTAGTAGAACACGAGAAAAGTGTTGAGAGAAAACCAGGCGAAGCCGAGTTTGCTCTCTGCTTTTCGAGTGTCTACTACGTCATTGCGTTTTCTATTTTTGCCTAGAAACACAAACAAGGCTGTTTTATTCCTTTTAGAAAATAATAAAGTTTTTTTTTTGCGTTATGTGACGTCATACCGTCATTTCTATTCAGTTATATAAAACGGAACTATAACCAATCAGAGCGCGCTTTATTTCGGGCTTTCTAAAAAGTATTACACATTATTTAGACAACGGAAGGCTTTAAAATGCCTTGATTATTTCGTGAATGATTTAGGGAGCAGGGCCCAGTTCTTCAAAGGCTGATAGCCACTACTCAGGTTAAAGTTTTTAATTCGTGCCCTTTTTACCTAAATTCCACAAACTGATATCGATTGGAATTTTGGGTTGAATGTTTTGTTTGGCTGTTAAATCTTGTTTTAAGCAAGTAAACGTTTTTTTGGGAAGAAATTCCCTTTTGAATTTTGGTTTAACCTATGGATTGCCAAGCCCTGACGTTTTGAGAATTAGCTCTTTGTCAAAGTAACACCTCAAAAATCTGGCACTGTTTACTCAACCTATGATAAAGCAGCTTTTAATCATGTAACATTATTTTTTGCAAGCAAAAATGGCGGTGGTAGTGTGGACTGTGAAGAAAGAAGAAGAAATCGTTATCTTGTGGGAAGCAATGCCGTATCTTTTTATATTTCCCATAACAGCTGCGGCTTTACGCATAAAGGTGTCGTTCTTCCGGATAGAAGGTCAAAATTTGAACTACTGAATTTAACTACTCGGCGTTTAATCTTAAAAACCGCTGAAAACTTTCCGTATCATCAATAACGAGTTCTTTTTGTAGGTTATGATACTTTATTGGCGATTAGTCTAAATTTGATTTTGAACCTGCTCATCAGTGCACCTAAATAGTTTACTCTAACACTATTCAGTTCTCGTGTTAACTTAACTGTTTTCTTTGTAGCTGGTTCTGGTGCGTCAGGTCACTCCGCAAGTTGGGGAAGAGGTAATCAACCTACATCGCCTCCATATGAGAGCCACTTACATCCACTGGTGAGTGATTTGATAACATATATTTAGAAAATGTAATCTCTTCAAAATTGCCTAGACGATAAATAACAAGATATGTGCATCAGTATATACTACTTATAGACTTCCAACTTCCTTCAAAACCAGGACTTTTGACATTAGCATGTCCAAATTTATCTTTTAATTTAGCAGTGTTCGTGTTGCATTTACCTTGTTGGATTTATTACTAAAATCGGATTTTTTGCAAAAAGAGCACTAACCAACGCCAATGATTCCGAACAACATTGTCAGAGCGTAAAGTAAGAAAGATTACCACAATTATTTATACTTTTCAAGAAAACCAGTAGTCACTTTACAAGGTTTCTGGTTAAAATATTAAGGCGAATAACACCAGTTACTTGTATTTCTACTCTTCAAGACAAACAAAATGAGTGTTCACTTCATACGGTTTCGTCAACTGTCTCAAAAATAAGAAATCGGTTCGTGTAAGTTTAGTTTAAGCAGTATTAAGTTTTAAGGCAGCTTTACATTAAGCGTTAAAATCTAATATCAGAGTGTTTTTCATTTTGATGCATCCTTCTTTAACCTGTGATTTGATCAACTCTAGGTTGAAATGTTTAATCATCACCGTAAGTAACGTAGAAAGCTAACATATTTGAGTGTTAGGCCTTGCTTTGACGGGGGGGGGGGCTAACTCTCTTATACGTCAGCTTCCCACTCTACGTACGGCGATGATTAAACATTTCAACCTAGAATCAATCAAATTACTTGTTTTACAATTTCACCGAAACATTTCAATAATTTTTCTGTTAAAAACTATTCAGAAAATACTTCTCTAACTTTTTTTGTTTTATTGCTGCAGTCCGCTTTCCAGCCTCAGCAGACCAGAATAGAAGAAAGACTTGATGATGCTATCCTAGTTCTGCGAAACCATGCTGAAGGAGCTCTCCCACCGGACATGACAGCAGCCGCTCAAGCTATGATGAACTCTTCTTCTGGCGGATTATCACGGACAAGTTATTCAACAGTGATGAGTAGTGGAGTGCCTTCTGGTCATGGAGTCTCAGCTCTTGAACAAATGGTGAGAAGGAATTCTTTTCAGTTAGTTTTAGTAATTCCAAAAAGTATTCAAAGTTTTTGGGATAGACAAGGGAGTAGACTTTAAAGTTTCGTTTGCCTCTCAACAGCTGTAGCCTTGTAGCGCTACACTGATATCGTTCTACACCCTTTAATGGTATTTGATGACAAAAATGGATCTTCTCCTTACAGCTGTGGCTTCATAGCTCACTAGGTAAGAGCGCTGCACAAGTATCACAGAGGCCACAGGCTCAACTCCCATAGGGTACTTTGTTTTTTTTCTTGGGGGAGTCAGGTTGACGTAGCGGGCATCACTCACGCCTCCCACCTCTACGACCCGGGTTCGAATCCCGGGCTCTGCATGTGGGCTGAGATTTATTGATCAGGGTACTCCGGTTTTCCTCCCTCAGCAAAATCGACTCCCAGCTGATTAAAATCTGGCTGTGGTGCTGTTCTCCGAGGTTTTGTATGGATCGTGCTCTCGGGCCGAGTGCCTAGGCGGCAGCACAGCTTCTTCGGTCCGACCTCGTTGAGCTGCGTCCTTGGCAATTCAGCCTCTGGCTGAGAAAGAGGGCGATTAGCAAATGACCCCTTTAACCAATTACTTAACTTGGATACATAAAGACCGAACAGACTCATAGAAGTAGTAGAAGTGAAATTATTTTTGCGTTATGTTGGCTTTAAAAAAAGAAAGCTTTGCTTGAAACTTTTATCGTAAATGTGAGTCTTCATAGGCGTTAATCTCTACAATATTCAGTGGCAAACAACTTTATTAAGTGAATAAATATAAGAGCTGAGTTTAAAAGTTGAGAACGGTTGTCAAACTTTTTAAAATCATGAGACCTTGAGGGCTATACATGTAGTTTCTAAAAAAATGTATCGGTGTTCTAAAAATTTCAAGAATGTTGGATGGGTAAGGTCGTATTAAAAGGCATAAAGAAGTGAAGAAGTAAAAGAGAGTCTAGTTGTTCTAGTGGTTATCACCCACGCCTCCCACCGCTACGGACCCGAGCTCGAATCCTGGGGTTCGCATGTGGACTGAGATTTTCTCCATCTCAATCTGACTCCAAGGGTTTTTCTCTGGAATCTCCGGTTTTTTCCTCCCTCCTTAGAATCAACTTTCACGCCAAAATCTGTGCTGTCGACCGCTCAAACATTAGCCTCTGGCTAGGGAGATTGGGCAACCACTCCCTGCGTGCAAAGACGTTAAATAAAGTATTTTAAAAGACTCTTATTCACTTAACACTACAGCAACTGGGAATTAGCACCAGTCCCAGCGAGCTTATATGGTTGTAAAAGGACTAAGATAGCTTAAGAATACCTTGACACCATGCATTTGCTTCTGTTGATTCTAGAGTTCCATGAATTGTCTTTGTTGATCGGCAAAAAATTTAGACAGAACAATGAGCTCTGAACAAATTTAAATGTCTTTATTTCTAGAGTGGAGGACCGAGTCCTATGGAAGAAGATCCCAATATGCCTTCTAGTCAACTAAGCAGACAATCTCTGCACCAACAACTGTCACCATCAGTTTCTGAAAGTGAGTTTAGACGTAAAATCATTGTCAGTCGAACGCATTTGATAATTATATGTCAACCAAATACCTGTTGAGTATGGTGCCAAGTATCCTGTCGCCACTTGAATTTTTTGGACAAGATTGATAACAAGTAGAAACTGGATGTATGGTTTTAGTTAACGAAAATTTCAACAAACTCAGTTTAAGGCTAAAATAAGTAGCCGTGAAAAGGCGAAACGTTAGCGGTTTTTATAGTTGGTGAGTGTGGTGTTGGTGGTGTATGTGATGATGACGGTAAAAGTTGAAGTGAGGACGTTGTTGATAATGATGATGGTGATAATGATGATGATGATGATGACGATGATGATGATGTCGACGATGGGGATGATGTTAATGGTGTTAATGATACTTAATTACTAATGTTAAGTATATATAATTGAAGTTGATTGTTCTACAAAATCTGTATCTTACTTTCACTTCTTGTTTTAAACTTGCTTTATTTCTGTTTAACAGATAGTAATAAGTCCGATGATCCAAATAAATCAGCAAAATCTTCGTCTGTGAAAGCAGAGAACCAAATAGACAAAGGGAACGAGAGTGATAGCCAGTCGATGGCTGGCATGGATGAAGCTGGCAAAGATGATAAGGATATGACAGATAGAAATAGTAATGAGAGAAGATTCGCCAATAATGCTCGCGAGAGGTATGCCAACAATGTGAGAGAGAGGTAGGCTGATTTGCAAACGCCATGGCAGGGTTCTTGCCTGATACCGAATGGGTATTTTTCAATCAGGATCATACTCTAAAGAAACAATTCAAAATAAAAGAGTCGAAAGGAATCGTTGGTCGTTTTCTGAGTCAGTTAAGACAACCATCAGTTGCAAGAGAGCACTCTGCTGCTCTGACAAGAAAAAAAAACCCATATCAAAAGTGTCTTTGAGTGACATCGTATCTCATTTTTGAGAATAATAGGCCATAAAGGTTCTGTTGAACTTTGCTAAATCAGCAAATTATTCTAAACTTCAAATTTCATTTGTATTCTTTAATTATTGGTAAACTGCATATGACGATCGATGAAACTACATCAAAAACATGCTAACTGTAAAAACCGTTGTTCTTTTGAAAAGGATTTCTCGTATATTTTGTTTTATGGAGCTTTGACCTCTTCAAAGACGTAATGATAACTTACTTGAAGAACTTTTTAACTTGCGTTCTAAGAACTAAAATCAAGTTTATTGACTCGAGCTATTAACACTGTTTTAAAATCATTACAAAGGCAATAAAATCAGAACGTGCAAGGTAGCTCGCTAGAGAATCATCAGTTTTTTTAAACCAAGAATTCTGCCAATAGCTGAAAAGATGGCTATCTCTGTTTTGTTTGGAGATCAGTGGGTACAACAAGTTGAAATCAAACTTCTGGCAGGGTTCTTGCCGATGATTTTCATTTTTATAATGGAATGAATGCAAAAGGGGACCTTGACTTGTGTGAGATATGCCGCAAGTTGTGCTTCAAAAAATCAGTTTAGTTCTAATTGACACATTTCGCTTAAGGTTTTGTAAAAACGGCAGTTGTACACTTGAGTAGGATCGGTTTTTGAAAAGTTTTTCTTTCCCAATTGGTTCATAGAGTGAAACTGTGACCACTTTGCTGAAACTGTTCTTGTTTTGTTATGGTTTGCTTGAAATGTTTCCTGCTTTTTTAAATTGTTTCTATTTCCTATACCGCAAACAACTGACTGCTCTTTACAAGAAAATAATTCTTGTTTGTCTTGCAAAATACTTGATTCCACACCGTATTTCAAAATGTATTGTTAAGTTTTCGTAAATCAGCTCTGATGGCCGTTCAAACAAGATTCCTGTTCTGGTATCAACGCTTGAACCCTGCCGTGGATTTTGATTTTATTAATTGTTTTATTTATTTTATTTATTAAATCGAGCACTGCACATTATATATTTATTCACCAATCAATGTTTACCACGGAGGGAAGAGGGAAAAGATATGTGCCTTTTTTTAATAATAATAATAATAATAACAACAATATTTATATAGTGCAATCCAGTACTCTAAGCGCTTCAAAAGAGAATACAGGGTTCAACAGACGAGGGTCTTAGATAAAACTTTCAGTAAATAGTTTTTAAAAAGAACTACTAAATGCATCGGCGAGTGGATACAAACTTGAAGTAGTGTTGATAAATGAATTATCGTCGTAGGAATAAAGAAGCTGACGTTTCGAGCGTGAGCCCATCGTCAGAGCATCGTGATGCATCGAGATGCTCTGACGATGGGCACACGCTTGAAGCTTCAGCCTCTTTATTCCTACGGCGATGATAAATCATTTATCAACACTACTTCAAGTTAGGGTCTTAGATAGTCTGCTACATCGGCTCACATACAAATATTTGAAACAAGAAACGCCTCAGTAAAACAGACACACCGTAACATTGGGACCACTACGGCCTGCTGTTTCACAAAGTTCCTGTTTTGTTACGTTCCCTGGTAGGTTACCAAGAAACTGAAGCTACGATTTATCGGCCGTATCCAATTCAAACATATCTTCCCGGAGGGAAGCGTGTCCCTATAATTGTCTTACGAGTGTAAAGAAGGAACTGTCAGATGTCCCACACGTGCCTTCTCTCCCCACCCCCTTCCCTGCGTAATCAACATTGATAGATGGATTAGTTACGTTTATAGATTTAACCCTTTAAGCCCCAAACACGACAAATGACGTGTTACCAAATTCTCCCAACTGAGTTCCATACTTTCTACATAAGCAGTTTGGAAGAATTTGGCTTTTCAACTTCCACAGCTTATTCCATTTGATCAATTCCAAGTTTCTCATTACCAGTTATAGTATTTTGTTTGAGTTGTGTAAGGAGAAGTTAGATGCTGATAAATTACCTGGGGCTGAAAGAATTAAACGTCCAACTGCGCTATTTATAGCATTATGCATTCATTGTCTAAATACCATAAATCTACCGTATTTATTTTGATTATGCTTTTATTTATCAGATTTTAGTTACTGAAAACTAAAAAATGTCAGGATCAACAATCAATTGTTGCACAGCATTTTGCAGCAAATGCATGGTTCATACATTGCGGGATTCGGAAGCAATAATTAAATAAATTGCCTGTGACCTTGAAAAGTTCTCGATTTTGTTCAAGCACTCTTTGAAAATTTGTTTTTCTTAAACCTCCAAGCTGACTAATTCTTCTTGGATAAGGACGTTTAACCGTAGGTCCAGTCTCTTGACACTATCGGGGGACTTAAAAGAACCCACGCACTTATCGAAAAGAGCAGGGTAGTGATCCCCGTGTTGTGGTCTGTCTCTTCTTTCACTGAGGGCATTTCTAATGTTATTCTAATGTATGTGAGCCGCCTTAGCGGACCCTCAACTGTTTGTGCCTTGTATTTCCTTGTAAAGCGCTTAGAGATTAATAATTATTGCTATATAAATATGTGTTATTATTATTATTATTATTATTATTATTATTATTATTATTATTAATTAACATTTAGACCTCGAGTTTATCTCCGTTTTTAATAGCTATAAGCGAATGAGTCTTTGACTCCTCCTAGACGGAACACTAATGCAACGTAGGTCAGCACCAAGCGCACGCTTCATTCATCGAAACGATGAAAGGCTGAGACCGCTTTAACGAAAAAGAGACTTACTGTATTTTCTCTATTAAGCCCCCCGGGGGGCTTGTTGTTTGCAAGCACTTTAGAGGGGGGGTGCTTATTAAAGAGGG
>JAOEHV020308876.1:0-11668 GCA_025447995.2 Isaurus tuberculatus | reverse complement strand
AACTCTAAATAACTCTGAAGTGAAAAAAGCTTTTGAAAAGTGGAAAACGCCATTCTTGTTCTTTCGAAATGTGCTTTGACATATCTTAATAAAACAAAAATCAGAGACATCGAGATTTGGTCATAGGGGCACTTTAAGTGAAAAAGTTGAAAAATTTATTTAACAATTTCTTGTTTTTTGCACCCACAACTACTTCAAAATTCAAAAATAAAATCTGGTGCAGTTTTTTTAAAGGTTTCTTAAACCAAACATATAATGTCAAACTCAAAAGATGGTAGAAAATGTACTGTATGACACTTCCAAATAAAATCCATTAACTTGGACCAATTTTTAATCATGCAATTTATTGTTATTATTCTTTTACAGAGTGCCCTGTACTATCTCTTTGTGCTTTGCACTGGTGGCTTTCTCTGGCTTGTGAGTTATTGGCGACCAGAATGGGGGTTAAAAATGACTTTCAGTCGCTGTCCTCTGATGCAGGCACAGAAAGTTTTACTTAAGGTTATATGCAGAGTTTTTTAATATACACTAAACTGTACTTTGAACAAAATTCATCTTAAATTTGTATACTGATGTACATTTCCAAAGGTAAAACTTTAAGCAACTTTTTTTAGAAACTTAAAGAAGGTAACTATAGCAATTAGGGAACAAAAAACATGAAGAAACCCCAATAATTAAAGAAAATAGCAAAGGTACAGTAGCAAAACTCTAAAGAAATCAGAGTGTCGAGATTAGAGATTAAGTACGATCTGCGCCATAATCCCAGTTCTCTAGCCACATCAAACAATGTTGACTCTACTGTTTGCTGTATCACCTCTTGTACTGTTGTTTGTGATTGGGTTTTGATGTTTTGTTCAAATGAGAAAAAAAGGAGTTCTGTTCTGAAAGCGACAAAGTTTTTTTGAACATAAAATGCATTTAGCAGGGCTTTCAAAACAAGCTGACAACTGCTATAGAGCCTCTGTTTATCCCCTTTTGTCATCCCCTATTTATCCCTTTTTGTTCTTATCAACTAACAACCAAATAAAAAAATCAGTGGCAAATCTAATTTAAACATTGCCTGCTCTTACTTACATTACTTAAAGCAATATTAAAATATTTTTTGCCAGATAAAGAAGTTGATTTTTACTGCATTGATCTGAGTTCCTTTCTTTCTTACTATTCCTGACCTTGAAAGATTTTTACCAAAAGTGTACAAACCATGATGTATAAAAATGTAATATACCTTTCACATGTTTTCTTCAGACGTCATTTGGTTTCTGGTGTGTGGAGATAGTGGAAACAAAGCAGCTGGAAAGCTATAAAAACAAAACAAATTACAGGTACTAAGTTTGTACAACCATTGAAAGAAGTGATTTTATTAATACATAAATATCCAGTAACTTTATACTTCCTCAGTAATGGCCAGGGTTTTGGACAGGTTCAGGGAAAAAATAAATATGCCTTATTTTTGGGGGAGTTTTTGTGAGGCAAAAAGTGAAGTTTTTAATATCCCAATTTGGGTGTTTTTATGTGGATGTAAGACAGTCCTGATCATAACAACTTTGAAGTTGCCTTTTTTCAACTTTATCTTTTGTTATCTGGACAAGGCTTAAGAGAATGAATACACTTAAATTCAGATCTATACAGTCAGTGTCTACATATAGTAAATATGGATTTAATGGCATGTTTCTATCAAACTACTGTATCACTTTGTCACGTAATTTCTTTTCCCAAATTCTACTTGCTTAGTTGTTTGACATGACCTGTTCACCGGTTTGTAACTCGTGTGATAGTCGTTTGAAAAACCCATTTCACGGAAAGTCGTTACCATAAATGATCTAATGAGCGCCAGGGGCGTTTATTAAATTTCAAGGGTCCAGGGGGGGGGACATTTGAAAGATGAGAGGTGTTTAAAAGGGAGATTGAAGCTTTTATTCTAATAACTGTAACATGGTAACCTAAATACGGTATTATAATAATCGAAATGACAGAGCTTTAGCAGACTATCAAGTCTGTCTGCTGATAAGTCTATAAAACTGTCTATGTCATGTGTGGTTTTCAGGGATGGGGGGGGCATTTATTAGACAGGGGTTGTTTGTTAGAGAGGGGCGTTTAATACCAACTTGTCAGCTTTTATGGGGGGCATTACCGTAATAGGATAGGAGGCATTCTTTAGAGAGAGGGTGTTTATTAGATCATTTACGGTAATGTTCCTTTTCCTGTAGGAGGTCACAAATTATTGTAATTTACATATTTTCTTGAATAGAAGCTGCCCTTGAATATTAAGGCGCATGTGGGGAATACACAGAAAACAAATTGTTTCATTGAGACAAAATTTCAATTTTGCATTCGTCTAAATTTTTAACTTTTGTCATGCATTCATCATCTACTGTTGGCCTTGGTACAAATTTGATGTTTCCATTTAACTCCTTTAACAGTATTCTGGCTTCTTTTGTGGGTTGGCCCTTTTAGGTACATTGAATTTGTCTAGGTCAGTTGTAGTTATTCCAGTTGTATTGAGGGATTTCTTGATGTACTTTTTTGTCAATTATTTACCAAACCTCAACAACCCTTTAAACTTAGTTTGATGGTCTTGAACGAAAGCAATGCAATGGCTTCAAAATTAAATATAAGCTGCCTTTAAATAGAAAAAGCTTAATGCTGTATGTGGAAACTCTTCCGTGTTAATGTTGCAGTAACAGGCACACATCTGGTAGCCCTAGTAACAATCACACAAAAGGGATTGTGTCGCCATCTCATGTCAATATAGTCACTGATGACTGTCTCAGTACTGATGGCAGTGATGCAGAGTCGGAGGTAAGTACTTAGACCAACTTCGATTTTGTTATCCAACCTCACATGAGTCTTTTATGTTTGAACCAGAGTGTTCAACAGATGAGGGTCTTAGATTGGTACAGTACAGCTTATTACTTGTGGTACCATGAGTCAACTTTTGGGTTCCATTTCTTTTTCTTTTTTGTTTTTTTTTTCATGTCGCTATTAGCGATTCGGTCCAGTGACTGCCATATTTGGGATTGGTTTCAAGGGTTAAAATAACTGACTGCAACCACACTTCAGTCTCCACTCGTACCACGAGTAAAGGCTTAATGTGCCTCTTGTGTAACATATAAATTATTTCAAAATACTCTCAGTGAAACAGACAGACCATGAAACTGGAATCATTTCCCTGATCCTTTCGACAAGTGTTTTTTTAATAAGTTTCGCTAAGGAAGTTCAAGAGACTTGAGCTTCAGTTTACCATCCTTCAAAGACACAAAGGTCTTAACTTTGTCTAATAATTTGCAGATATTAGAAAAAAATGAAGCACCTTATTTTATGACTCTCAGTGTTTAAGTCCAGCCATAAATAGAACATGAGCTGCCTCCTTGGCACCTTACCAACTAGGGTAACTACAGTAGTAAGCCATTTAGCAGTAAAATAGTTAGTGGAGATGATTAATTAGTAATGTTGTAAAATGGCTTTAACTAACGTACTGCCTTAAATATTTTTTAAAATAACTGTATTAAAACGACTGATTTTGTTCATATTGTCTTTTTTGTGACACCTCAAACTTTGAGAAAACTATATAATGGTATCTTCATTGATGTGTATGCTTCAAAAACAATTGGCAAGTGTTAGACGGCAGCTAAAGTTGAATATAGAATAGTAACCTAGCAACCACATTGTACTTATAGCCAGTGTAAAATTACCAACGGTCATTCATTGCGAGTTACCTGATGAGTGTGGGTCACCATACGAAACAGGCCCGTAGCAATAAACAATGAATCAAATTCAAAGTTTTTTGTCTTAAACTTTTATAGAATGTTGAAATTATAAATTTTCAGAGTACTAACTTTTAGGTCTTAAAATGCTGGCAATAAAGTAGTTGTTGGGTACTATTATTATTTTGTAGAGCTGTTGGGCTTTCTAGTAAGAATGAAAGGCTTAGCAAAGGTTTTGTATTTGCAATGACATGAGACTGGAAAAAAAAATTGGCTCCAGGGAGTGTGAAGTTGTGTAACCTCAATCCGGGTAGACCTGGGTTTGACTCCCGGGCTCCGCATGTGAGCTAAGATTTGTCAATCTCAATCTGACTCTGTGGGTTTTTCTCCAGGGTACTCCAGTTTTCCTCCCTCAGCAAATATCGACTTCCACGTTATTCTATCTGTTTGTGGTGTTGTGCTCCGAGGTTATAGATTGGCCATAAAGTAGCCATTATCCATTGTGTATGTGTCTGTAACCCTAAATTGTCTGTGTGTAATGAGTGCGTCTTTATTAAAATGCTTACAGTAAGTCCAATCTCTTTGAGCCACGACCTCGTAATTCAGTCCTTGACTGCAAGGAGGGCTATTAGCAAGGCTGATTTATTTATTAATTTGCTTATTAAGATTGTTAAACTATTATTGTCATTGCTGAGGACTGCAGTACAAAATTAAGTCTAGACATCACAATCATTTTTTCTACTCCTTTGAGTAGTAAAATTGGTTGACCCAATAAAAATATCTTGCCCCCTACAGGTGTGGCTTCATAGTTAAGTTACTTTGTAGGACTGAGCACTGCAGCATTATTGATAAGGGAGAATGTTTACTTGTAAGGTTGTTTCATGTAGATTGTTGCTCTTACATTTTTACAAGTCCTGCGGTTTGTTTACAAAGTCCTACTCGGTTTTCGGTGGATGTCAATTGAACTTTGACTCAGATTTTTATTGGCAGCCGTTTTAAACAAAAGGTTTTTGATTGGCAACCACTGTCGCGTTCTCGGCTATCGCACGTTAGTAGATTTGTGTGTCCGAGCACGCCAGCTCAACCACAGCACAGAAATATGGTTTTCTTTCTTTAATCTGAAATCTCGTCTGTTTATGCAGTACATGCGGTGAAACTAAAAATAGGAAATTTGAGACTGAAACTAAAGCTAAATTATTTAAGCGTAAATCAAATGAGAGTAGGCAGAAATAAAACAAACTTACGTCTGATTATTCTCCAATGCTACAAATTATAAATTTACTGACTCCAAGCTAAATTTGTACTTCTAAAACGCGTGATCACCAACTAAATCATTTCGCAATTACAATTAAACTAAAACAAAACAAAACCGTTAATATTAAACATTGTCCGGACGCACCGGAAGTGCGAGTTCTGCTGAGTTCGTAACACTCCTCGCCCAAGGATGACGCTCATCCTTGCTGAATATGTTCATGTATGATTCGCACGCGTTATTCCTGGCTCCGGATATAGTCTCTGCTTGGTTTACAGGGACCAACAAGATAAGTTCTTGGATGGGACGAAGGTATGTTTTCTTCTGTCTTTCCTTGACTACAACTACTTCAGCTTTCCTGACCTTATCGTCCTCGTAACTTTTTGCACTTCACGCAGTTTCGTATCGCCTTTGCCACTGTGCTATGAGCTCCAACTATCCAGTATCCTGCCTGGCGGACGGCGCCACCTATGAGCTGCCTTCCTTGATGGTGAACTTGGTGATGATAATGTTCGATAATCAGTCGCGAGACGTGATGATCTTTAGGCAGGAGAGCAGGATGTTTTTCGACATACCCTAGTTCGGCGCGTCTGAGTCGACCTCCAACACGTAGTACGCCTGCATCATCAATAAACGGATTCAAACTGTACAGCCGTGTTTCCTTTAGTTTAGCCTTTCTGTTTCGTGCGTGCAAACGCTTTTCATCTTCAAGATCAGCGGTGCTTCGAAGGGTAGCCATTTCCTTGTCAAATGAATCTTGTTGGGCTTCACGCACAATTAAGGTCGTTGCTTGATTGAGAACTTCGACCGAAGGAGTTTGTAATTTCAGTACTACTGGAGCACAGTGCGCACCTTGTTCTTGCTCTTCTCCTCGCCTTAGTTTGAACTCCCTAACCTTGGTAATTAGGTGTGCAAGATCGCGTTGCAACGACGATAAACTGGAAAAGCGCAAGAAGCGTTGGGCGCCTAGTCGATTTCTTTTTTGTCGGTCCACCTTGTGGGACACAATTTTCTTACGGACTTCTGGGTCATCTTCACTTGGAGCGTTGATGTCTTCTGGTGCGTCAAACTCTTGCCCTTTTCTCAGGAATTCGGGACCATTGATCCAGATTGACTTGGTCAACCGGCTTGGCTTGATGCCACGTGTCGCTTGATCAGCGGGGTTGCTCTCGCTTTCTACGTACCTCCACTGCTCTGGCTTTGAGACTTTAAGAATTCGTTGAACTCTATTTGCGACATAAACGTGAAACCGTCGGGTATCATTTTTTATATATCCGAGAACTACTTTAGAGTCAGTATAGAACGTTATACGGTCTATGTCCATGTCTATTTCTCTCATTACCTTTCGAATAGCCTCGCTTGCTAGAACTGCACCGCACAGCTCCAAACGCGGGATACTTGTGGGGTTGATGGGGGCTACCCTGGCTTGACCATAGACTAGGGTAATACTAACTCTTTTTTGCTCATCAAAGAGCTGAAGATAGACAGCAGCTCCAATTGCTTCTTGGCTTGCATCCGAAAATACGTGGAGTTCGGCTCTAACGATATTTCCGAACTCTTTTGGCTTGTAGCATCTTGGTACCTTGACATCTTCGAGGTGCTGAAGGGAATCTTTCCAGTCGCTCCAGCGGAGAGCGAGTGATTCGGCCAGGGGATCATCCCATCCAAGGGGTGTGTCGCCATTCTTTCCCATGGCAACGAGATGCTGAAGGAGCTTTCTTCCTTCTAGTATAGCGGGAGCAGCAAGGCCTAGGGGGTCTTACACAGAGTTAACAACTGATAAGACTCCTCTCCTCGTAAAGGGTTTGTCAGGAGGGGAAACTTTGAATGTAAAGCTGTCTTGTTCTAAATCCCATTGTACTCCAAGAGATCTCTGTACAGGTAGGGTGTCATGACGCAGGTCCAGATCCTTGACATCCTTGCAACAATCTTTAGCCGGAAAGGCTTCGACTACTGTTGGTAGGTTGGAGACAACCTTGTGAAGCCTTAAGTTTCGGGCGGACAGGGCTAATTGGGTGTTCTTAACGAGATTTACAGCCTCTTGGGCAGTGGGGACCGATATAAGACCGTCATCAACGTAAAAGTTTCGATTCACGAACTGCTTGATATCCTCCTCGCCGTGGCTGACGGTCTTCCTAAGGCCAAAGGTTGCGATTGTGGGGCTAGGACCGTTTCCGAACAGATGCACATTCATTCGGTATTCGATTATTTCTTCTCCGGGGTCATTGTCTCTGAACCACAGCAACCTCAAAAAATCCCTGTGCTCGGGATTGACATGGAACGAGTGGAACATTTGTTCCAAATCACACATGACAGCAACCTTTTCCTTGCGGAAACGCATAAGTACTCCCATCAAACTGTTCATCTGGTCGGGTCCAGTGATGAGGGCTTTGTTTAGTGAAACCCCTTGAAACTCTAAGGAACTGTCAAAAACTACTCTGAGGGAACCCGGTTTCTTTGGGTGGTACACTCCGAAATGACTCAGGTAGAATAGACAGCCATTTAGTGCATGAAGTTCATTGAGAGGCACTGACGAAGCATGGCCTTTTGCAATGATTTTACTCATGAACTCAAAATAGTGGTTTTTCATATCGGGCTTGCGCTTTAGGGTTTTTAACAAGCCTTGCAGGCGGTTCTCTGCCTGACTCCGGTTATTCGGCGTGTTCGGGGTGGGGCTCCTGAAGGGTAACGGCATCTCCCAGTTCCCACTGGAGTTTTCATGGATGCTAGCTTCCATCATCTCTAAAAATTTCTTGTCCTCACGCGAGAGGGCAGTTTCCTCGTCTTTCTCAGTTGTGCGGAAGACGTCTCCGAAACTCTCCTTGACGTTAAAGGCATTGGGGCATGGCATCAGATCGTATTCTGGGTCTTGCGCGTCGATCTTTGTCCGATGTGTGCTCACATGTTTTGGACCCACGCTCATCTCGAGGCAGACTTGCCCCGAGATAGTCCAGCCAAGAGAGTGCCTTTGGGCCCATGGAGCTCCTCGGGGTCCGTTTCTGAACTCTCGAACTTTTAGTAGCTCTGGCGCGTCTCTGCCGATCAACAAGTGAATGCCTGCATGGTCATCAAGGGCAGGGATCTCATTAGCCAGTTCACTTAGATGTTTGAATCTCTTCGCGATTTCGGGAGTCGGTATGTCGCGTCTATCGGAAGGGATTCCTTCGCACTCGACAAGGGTGGGTAGCTCCAAAGTGTAGCCGTTCAAAGCACGCACGATGGTATTTGTTACGCGCCGTCCAAATTTCTCTTGCCTTTCCCCGCTACATGTTGACAGATAGCAGATTTCCGGTGGACCCTTTGCACTCAGTTGGTCTGCAAGCTCGGAGCTTATCAAGGAAGCATTACTTTGGTCATCTAAGATTGCGTAAATGCGCTTTGTGGAGTTTAGTGCATCTTTTGCTTACACGTCTACCAGGACAATTTTGCTACACGATAACCCTCCCCCCTCTGCCGAGCAGATTGTTGTGCATTTACTCGTTAATGGTCGTGTTTCTGACACAGTTTGATCTTTGTGTAGGAGAGCTGTATGACGCTGGTCGCCGCAAATAGTGCAATTGATCTTAGCTTGGCATGAAGCTGCGTGATGGTCAGTCGAAAGACATTTGAAACAAAGTCCGGCTTTCAGAATGAAGTCTGTCCGTTCTTCAAGCGTTTTTTTACTGAATACGTTGCATTCGGCAAGTGAGTGACCTTCACGTTTGTGGAAATGGCAAAATCTAGTTTCAATGTTTTTTTGATCGTTTGTAGCTTTGGGTATTTTTGCTTTTGTAGTGCCAGCATTAGTAACGAATACTTTTTTATTCAAGTTAGAACCGGTTTGCTGCGGTTTGCTCCTAGGCGCTCGAGTTTGAGGTGGCAAGCCTGCCGTCAGGTTGGGGTGGTTTTTTAATTTTGACTGTTTCTCCACTGCTGTTTTAAAGTTAGAAAAACCTGGAAATTGGTCTCCGTTTTTCTCGGCGAAGGCAACAACTTCTTTGTCCCACTTCGCTTTGAGTGATGCAGGAAGTTGGGCTACGATGGGAGCTATTGCGTTTGGAAAATTTAAGCAGGCTAAGCCGGGAAGGTTTTTTTATTTGGCTTTCAACATCTGCGCATATATCCGCAAAACGTTGCAACTTATCGTGTTCGTTTTCTTTAAAGTTTGCCGCAAGATGCAAATTGCTTAGGAGCGCGTTGGTAATCACAGCGGCGCTGCCAAAGCGCTTTTCTAGTTCTTTCCAAACATTTGCTAGAAGGCCTGCTGGGTCGCTTTGCACGCGTTTTCTATAATCGTTAACAACTTGTTGGACTTCACCGCTAGTATACTTATGCAGAAAGTTAATTTCTTGTTGGGATGAAACGTTTGCGTCTTGAATCATTGCCTTGAAGGCGGCTTTCCAAGGGTGGAAAAGCGTAGGGTCGCCGGAAAAGACGTCGGGGTGGCACTTTGGGAGGCTTTGGCGCGCTAAGCCGGAGACTATTTGCTCGTTTGAGGAGGTCAAGGCTTCTACGAGTTGGGAGTTAGTTATGTTATTTAATGGCGTTGAAGTTATAACCAGTGTGGGTCTTGGACTGGGAAAAAGTATCTCTGTGTGGTGCGTTCGCGGGTTTATTATGGGCGCTGGAATAAATTTGGGCAACGGGCTATGATCAGTTACGCTTTCGCTCGGGGATTTGCGTGACTGGCAAAATATCGGTGGAACGCTGTCGTTAACCCAGGCACTAACTGTTTTTCCGTACTTAAGTTCTTTCGGCGCTTGTGTTACATCGACTCTCTCTGCGGGTTCTTCGAGCAAGGCTTCATCAATTGCTTCTAATTTAGCGTTCGCCACGGCTTCCTTCTGAGCGGCCGAGAGAAAGGCTATCTCATGTTCGAATTCAGCTTCGCGCTGTTTTTGTTCCCATTTTCGCTGTGCAATTGCGCGTTTATACTCAGCCTCGTTTTTCGCGGCAGCAGCTTCCGACAGGGCAAGAAATCTTGCGGTAGAACTTGTAGTTGAACCGGAAGATGATTTGGACTGCTTGCTTTTGGTAAACTTAACAGATAGCGGTGCATTTGAGGCTACCCGGCGCGGCATTGACTTCTCTGACAATTTGTCGGAGAGTCGGTTCTTTATTTTCTTTACTATCATAATTACGTAGTTTAAATATTTTTCGTGTTTAGTTAACCTTTCTTCTTGTAACTCGTTATTTTTATCTTGCTTGTAGAGACAAACAAGCTCCTGTACAACGGTGTCATATTTCAAGGCGAGGGCCTCGAGATTAGGCAAACAATGTTAGAACTATTTTTTCTCCTACATCTACGTTCTTCACCGTCTCTCGTAGCTGGCATGACAGTTTGTCAGCTTTGCTGAGGTTTTCATATACAGCGTTTTGAAGGGCCTTATACGTCAAGGCAATCTATCGTTTCTGGCCCGTTGTGGCATCGATCCAGTCTTCTTCGGAGTGTTGACTCATAATGCCCTAATGGCTTTTAAAGAAATCTTACGGCTTACCTCTTTCCAATGTAATTGAAACTTTAGAATCAGACTTTCACTGTCGCGTTCTCGGCTATCGCACGTTAGTAGATTTGTGTGTCCGAGCACATCAGCTCAACCACAGCACGAAAAACAGAGTCGATATGGTTTTCTTTCTTTAATCTGAAATCTCGTCTGTTTATGCAGTACATGCGGTGAAACTAAAAATAGGAAATTTGAGACTGAAACTAAAGCTAAATTATTTAAGCGTAAATCAAATGAGAGTAGGCAGAAATAAAACAAACTTACGTCTGATTATTCTCCAATGCTACAAATTATAAATTTACTGACTCCAAGCTAACTTTGTACTTCTAAAACGCGTGATCTCCAACTAAATCATTTCGCAATTACAATTAAACTAAAACAAAACAAAACCGTTAATATTGAACATTGTCCGGATGCACCGGAAGTGCGAGTTCTGCTGAGTTCGTAACAACCACCAAAATCCAAGTACGATGTCGGAAACAAACTGCATGATTCCTGTAAATGAAAATGGCTGTTATGAAATAATATTGCTGCTCTATTAGAAATCAATAGCTTTTAAAAGATTTTTAGGCATTTCCTTTATTCCATTTCAATTAATAAAATTGAACTGTAGAACTCATCTATGTTTATTATTAATTCTATAGTTAACCGTCTTTTAACAGATTAATGTTACAAATCAAAGTAATAAAGCAACATTTGGATTTCTGTGTGTTCTCTTTCAGAGTCTTTTAAGAGCTTCATCTAACCCAGTGAGTTTTCAATTACAATAATTTTTATTTGATTTAACAGCTCATTTGATTTTATAATGCATACACTTATAATTATTGTAATTTAATGGTGCTACATGTACACTGTGATCACAGCACAGTGAGTTATAATTTTATTAATGAACAAAAATATTTAATAAATTTACATCAGCTCTGTTATTCACTAATTATTGTATTTGTTTTAGTGGAGATTACATAATTTTTTTTTATTAACGTTATTTCAAAATGTTAAATTACATACTTCTATCATTCACTAATTTTTGTATTTGTTGTAGTGATTACTTTTTTTAACTTTACTTTTGAAATTTTTAATACTTCAGAAGATCTATGAAAGTGCTAATACTAATTCCTTTAACCCTTTAAGCCCCAAACACGCCAAATGGCATGTTGGCAAATTCTCCCAACTGAGTTCCATACTTTCTGTAGAAGTAGTTTGGGAGAATTTCGCTTTTCAACTTCCAC